>JACYFI010001604.1:0-13823 GCA_020975735.1 Ophiocordyceps xuefengensis | reverse complement strand
TTTCTAATTCAATCTTCCTATCAGTATATAACTCAAACACTATTTGAGCTTTTGGCTGTAAAAAAGGGTTGGACTTTCAGGTGGGTAATATCTTATAGTAAAGGCTTCGTTCCAACAAATAACTCACAGTCTCCCCCCACACTTGATCTTGGAACACTATTCTGGGTTTTTAGTGTGCGGTTTTTGGTGGTTTTGTCATAACGTAAAAAAAGATAAAACGCTTTTTAATGTGGAATTTAATACTTTCATCACTAGCTTGCGCGCTTTGCGCGCTTGTGCACACCCATACAAAAAAAATAAAGTTATAATAGAAAAAAATAAAATAAACAATGGAAAAGCTAGGAAGTTCCTTAGGAATGATACTGGTGATTGCTGCAAAGTGAAAAAAAATCACACTGGTTTTAGGCATTTAGGTGCGAGATAATAGGGATCATTTCGATAATACCCCTAATTTTGAAGGCAACGCCCCAAAAAATCAGGGGAAAACTAATAAACCTTTTTGTGGCGCAAGTAAAGCTTACACTACATTTAGAAAAACTATATGACATTTCAATTTAAGGGAATAAAACTAATTAGATAAGTATTTAAGGCCAAATTATAATTGAGGGTCTAACTAACGGAACTAAAGGTGGGCATTCCCCTCTGATATAACTTCTGACGGATAGGACGCTAATAATAACATAAAGAAATACCAGATTCAAACGGTGATTGGGCGTGGCTTTACCTTCCTTACGAGCTGTTTTTTGTGCTTTTATTTTCTAAATGCCTTGCAAGGCTTGGCTGAAAAATATGCAAGTATATTAAATCGAAAAATTCAAACCTTATATGTATACAGTTGGCAATTAGTTTTTTGATTAATCAACAGGCAGTCCGAGATAAAGCCTATGGATAGTTTATATCTTCACTAGATATTGTGGGGATACTAAGGAAAACAAAATAAGTCCCAATTTTCAGGTTAAAATTTTTGTTCCAAGAATTTTCGGACATTAATGAAGAAAGTCCGATTCCTGTTTTCACACCAATAATATAATAGGTATAAAATTCACACGATTTTGAAGTTGATGTAACAGTTGCTGAATTAAATTGAGAAATAAAAAGAATTTGAACTGCAATCAGGATTATAAGATGATGCCCTCCCGCTATAAAATTAAAATAGTGGGGGCAGTACTTATTCGTTAGAAGTATTGCCCATGGGAATAAAGGAAGATTTACTACATTTAATATATCAATAATAGTAACGGATTAGAGAAAAAGTGTGCTAATAGTAGTAAATTTATAAAGGAAATTCTTAAAATATTAATAGAATAATAAATGAAGACATAGTGGACCATCTTTGAATGATAATGGAAATAGAATAATATGATAACCATAAGACCAGGCCTAATTCCGCAAGAGTGTAAAAATGAGTGTCGGGTTTGGCACTCGATGGTACGGCTTAAACTCTATCCTACAGGACGCAGGAACTTGTAGGGGCGACTGTTCGTCGGTTAACTAAAATTTACAGAGCTGGTTAATACGTACGTGAGACAGTTATGGTTTTTCTATCTTCTAGAGGATATTAAGAATAACAAATAAGAGAAACTTTGTACGCAAGGAACAAGAGAGTTTAACGGTCATTAGGTATAAAATATGGTTACTAAACCATGGTTTACCTGTTTGTTATGTCCTAGATATTAATATATATATGCGTTTGTAATATAATATTCTTATATATCATAAGGGGATGTTTTCTTTTACTAGAAGACAAATGTATAGCTAGCACGCAGGAACGCTAAGTGTTAGTTAATAGATATGCTGAAAGCATAAAGCACGAATTAATTATCTTTATATATTTCTTAAAATATCGTAATTATACCCTATTCGGAAATTTAAAAGTTTTGGATTCCGTACGAATTTTGAGAATTTAAAGAATATAAGTACTAATTTAAATAATTCCTATTTTACAAATATATCTAATGCTCTGGGTTAGATATAAGTAAAATGTGTAATCTGTTTTGTAATCAATGGAAAGCAAGTGAATACAATGGACCGGGCAAATTTCAGTATAATTAGCAATCTTTATATTAGTAATTGCAAAGTTTGCTGTTTATTCTTTAGCTTAAGAATATTTTTTTATGTATAATCACGCAACTTCACATGTTATTGTTCTTTGCAGGTATTACTGTCATGTTTATTTTTAACCTGCCTTGTAACCCTTACAAGGTCATAACATGCACTATTCGAAGATGATAGCGGTGTGGTCAAATAATGCGAATTTTCACCTTTAAGAAATATGGTCCTCCTTTTTGTGTAGCAGGACTTAAGGCTCCGCGGATTTTTTATTGCTCTGATCCTAAGAATAAGGTATGGTTTGGCATATTTTTTCTCCCGCTTCTTAAAGCGTACTCGCTTAGTACCGCCCTGATCTTCTCGACGTAAAGTTACAAAATACAATAGAAACAACAAATTAAACTAAGAAGCTAAGAAGAACAAATTAAAGTACCAAACTACACCTAGTGGAGCTGTTGCTTCTATATAATTCAGTCATACACCTAAAACCAAAAATATAAATAAAGGGTATATGTAGTGTAAGAGCCACAAGAATAGGTAAGGACAAATCTAGAGCTCATGTGCTTTGTAGCCTCATTAAAAATAAAAAAGATTAGTAGTCAACGGCTTACACATATATCTTTCATGCTAACCACCGCCGGGGTTCGGATCCTGTCTGTCTATACTGGTGGTTTGATTGTTTTATACAGAAACATATCGGCAGCATTGTCCCGGATATATAGGTGCAAGCCTAAGCCCGCGTATAGTCGATTTATATCTTAAATCGGTAAAGCAACTGCTCGTACAATAATTTTAAGGACTCTTTTTTCGCAGTCTTATAAGTACAATGAGTTCCTTAATTCATAAATTTAAGGATAGGCGTACAAGTGACATAGGTAATTATTTAGGAGCTCTACTTTGCAGCCTTAAAGATGTAAAACAAATTTTGACGGCCCGGCCAAAACTATTTATATATATATGTAATCTTAACTCAACTCTGGGAATTTTCTTGATGAATAGTTAGAGGTTTAACTGCGGATGCCAAAAGTTTTGTTTTTTTGATTAGTTAAACAAGGAATACTTTTGCCTTTAGTATTTTTAATTAAGAGGCTGTCTTGGGTAAACATTACATCATTGCACACATTATGAAGGATATACTGGTATTAGATTTTATTTATTTGCGGCAACTGATAGACCAATAAGAAGGCAGAGTAATTAATTTATAAGTCTTCTGTGAACTTAGTCCTTCTAAAAATATATTAAAAAAATAGCGTGACTTCGCGCTTCTGCCAGGGGCCTGGCGGTGCGTGCGCGTTTTACTAATCCTTGTTAAAGGACCTTTACAAGCACCCCCTGATGCTACGACCAGGGAGGTCAAGGTAGAAAAACACCAAACGAGATGAAAATTATTTTATTATTCAAATTTTGTGCAGCTTTATTTATCTAGCCTGAAGGCTAGCCTGAAAAATCTGCACATGAAAATACTTTATGAAAAAACCATTTTAATTTTTTGAAGATATTTTTTTTGTGCGGCATACTCGTCACACACGGCAAGAAAAAATTAGAAGTATATGTATGTCTTTCATACACACGGCCTATAACAACAAGAGTTTTACTTTTATAATAACTATAATTTTTAGAACTTCAGCTCTAGAATTACAAGATGTGATAACTTTAAAACTAATAATTGAATAATATAAAATAGTTTTTTGTATTTTGTGCTTTCTAGCTTAGCTAGGGCAAGGAAAAAATCGCTAAGCACCCTAAATAATAGCACAAAAAGCGGTTAGAGCTTAATTGTTACAAGCATACTGCTCATACAGTTTAAAAAATAAGCTGTTCGATCACTTTTAGCCCTAGCCTCATGCTGGAATTTGAATTTTGAATATAGTTTAAAGTCTTAAGTGCTGAAATGGTAGACAGAGGTTGCTTAAGGCCACACCTGGGGGTAGTTACCCCCATGAGTGACAAGTCACTCCTTAGTAAGTATTTATTGACTAATTTTTATTCTGCATATTCTTTCAGCCAAGCTTGTACGGCATAGAGTAAAAAGAAGCACAAAAAAAGAAAAACGGCAACTCTATGCATTTTGAAATCAGTTTATTCATGATATTTTAGAAATAAAATAAATCTAAGAGTTAAAATATATAAGTGTGCGTATTGACAATAGTAAGGACCTTCTATTAATTATTCAGACAGATACTTTTAAGTATATTTACAATCAGGTGGGCCAAGCTACGCTTCTAATAACATTTTAGACTTGCATATTTATCTTTAACAAGAACTCATAAAGGCGTCAGCCCCAAACCAATTGCTCAAATCTTTAGCAATTAAGTGGAAAAATATTATACCTGGAAGAAATCACGCGCCTTTTCTTTCAAGAGCATCACAATTTCTTGTGTCATTATTCTAATATCTCCCGCTATGTTTGGCTTTGCTAGAAACAAAAGAAGTAGCTTGCCGACATAGGGTGAGTGGTATTATGTAAAACTAGAATTATATACCAGGGATAATTTTGGATGTAATTTAGATGAGGATAAGGTCTTTGTTGTTTTTTTACAGCTGATTCATTTGCATGTATCTCTAAGTAAGCCGTGAAGCTCAATCTTGCGAGCAGAGACACTGAATTGCCTATTGGTTGTAAAACTTCATAGTCTTACCGGTGGGCAATAGAAGGGACTTTAGTATAAATGGTGAATCAATATGACTTTTAATTCATGAAATGTAGGGTTCAACCTGCAAGGTCCTAAAATAATAATTAAATGTTGGGGCTAACGAGATCTTAAAATATTTCTAGCCTCGCATCCCCTATTTTAGGTTCTTGATTAGTAATATTAACAAAGTAAAGGTTATCAATGGTAAGACAACATTTAGCTAATGGCCGTGCAATTTGGATGTTGGATCACCCCTTTCTCAAAATTTAGAAGAATTTGCTTCATTCTTTATTTTGATTATATATCTATGAGAAATGAAAATGCTTTTAATCTTTTTAGAGCTGCGGAAGCTCTTTCTTTATAGCAAAACGCCACGGGTACAAAAATCGAGAACCAGCCTGCTAAGGATATTTTTGTTTTTAACATTATAAACTTAAGTAAGGTTTATTGTTTATATTCGTTTGTAGGAGGCGATAACTTCTAATTTTTTTTTCTTGCGGTTGCTGACGAAGTACGTGCCGCACAAAAAAAGTAAAGTAACCAGCACAACAGGTATATTGCCATTATAGCCTTACGTGGTTGTTGTTAAAGGCAACTATGCTAAACAGGAAAAAAAATTTGCTAGAAAAATTGATTAATAATAAATTACTACCTTTTAGAGGGGTGTAGGTTTCTATGGCCAAAACCGTAACCTTGGATGTTTGCGTTTTCAGGTTACGATTACGGACATATTCGCCAACGTATATAATCTAATGAATAATGTTGCATGTAGACTGTTACACCAACACCAACACCTTAATTATCTGGCAAAATTTAATTAAGGCTGCGAAGCGAGGTCTCTTTTAAATGATATAACTACTCAATTTATAGTGGAGCTTTGGTTGAAAACAAGTAACCGCTTTAGCGCAATATGCTAGCAAAAAAATAAGGTAAAATAAAGCTAAACAAAACGGGTTGTTATATATTATATTTTTAATTTATCATCAAGGTACTTCTTCATGTATAATGTTAATTTTTACATGGAGTAATAGGGTTAATTGTTTTAATAGATATTATTAATAGTATAAAATATATAGATTAAAAAGCCAAGGGCCTTTGTAGCCAACGAGATATTAGGTTACAATGGTAGACTTAGCGGTCTTCCACTTCAGGCGTATGTAGTCAGTTCCAAAGTTGACTACCCGATCCAATAGACTTTATTTTATATTAAGGAAAAATTAATTTATAAAAATCCTTACAATTAAAGCATGGTTAATAGGATTTGAGTATAGGTTTTAAGTTTTTTAGGGCGGAGTGTATCGTACGGCCTTTATTCATATTAAATAGTAAGTGCATGTGCATTAATGAGGAAACTCTAATTTTTCAGGCGCAAGCTCCAATAATCCAGGATATTTATTTTTTTTTAATTCTAGAATAATAATTCAAATTAACACAACTAAGCACATTAGCTACAAGGGCGCAACCTCTTAAATAATACAGTATAAATTGAAACCATGGTGAGTAGCTAAGTTTCTCTGCTTACATTGAAACTTAGGATACGTTTAAATAATTTTCATACTTCGTAAATGATTCCATTTGATTTCAAGCAATAGAAATAAAACAAACTGTAAAGTCAACAATTATATTGAACTAGGTGGTGTGTTTAGTAAAGAAATTGTTTAGAAATAAACAAAGCTGCTTCTGAAGACATATAAAATACTTTTATATTCTTAGGAATAGGTCATTTATTCAGACATTAAAATTGTTTTACCAATTATCCAAAGATACTAATTAAGTAACAGTGAAGAGGGGAAAAGCCTAACACATAGGTAGGCCCTATAGATTTTTTAGGACTCTTCCTCGGCTACCATTCATTCAATTTTAAATGGAAGTATGTAAGTTTAATAAAGTAAAACTTTTATAAGGATAAAGATTGATATTCTAAATTAAAGCCGTAAAGCTTAATTATTACATATAGATTGCTGAAATTAGGGAGAACAGCATTGTTTATGTACAATTTGATTTTGTTAAAGTATACCGTGTTAGTGGTGTTCAAGTCCAATTACTATAAAAATAAGGAATTTGTTTCTTTATTACGTAAGTCTTATCAAAATTAAAATGGAACGGCTTGCAATCTATTTCTGTTTAACAAAATAATTAAAGCGACACACAAAAATATTTTTTAGGACTAAATGTAAGTACGGCCTGTATATTGATTAATAATGGAACTTGCAGGGTTTTTCGCTGGCGAATGGGTTGGTTTTCTCTTTTTTTGTCGTTTTACTAAGCATGCTATAAAAAACAGAGGCGGCCAAGGCACGCACTAAAGTTCTGTTACAGGTTTTCTATTAAAATAAGCGAAATTATTTAAAACTCAACACTCCAAATGATGAGGTATAAACGGATGAAAATAGTTACACCTTAAAAATCTGCGTCTACTATCCCTTTCACAGAAGCAGTAGGTTTTAGCTATATCTGGCCTTTAAAATATTTAAAACTTTCCCTTACTTTACCTTTATTAAAAATTTACAATTAAAGGGATTTGTCATACTTTTCGTCAGCAAGCTCTTTTTTGTTTTATAAGTTGTTTAGTTTAGTTAAAAAAACTTCTTCTTTTTTGTGCATACCTTCTAATTTTTTCTTGGCGGTGCTGACGGAAGTATGCCGCAACAAAAAATAAAGCAATAATTGTTGTACATTATTGTTTAAGTTGTTTTTTTAATAGCGCATAGCATAGTGCGCTATTGGACACACTAAAATTTCTTATAGTTTTCGATATAGAAAGTTCAATAAATAATAATAACTCGGTTGTCTTAATTAGGTATAGACATAAATTTTGGGTTGTTGTAGTATTGAGTGCTCGTATTCACCCTCAAGATAAATTTTTGCGTGCTAAGGAAAGGCTACGCCCTAATTTAGAACTAGGTAGTTCTAGCACTTTCCATAATGATCAGTGATGTTTGGTTCTAATCACCTTTAAATTAAATACAGGGTACGTGTCCCTCTATTTGTGGAAATAAAGTATAAAAGATGGGGCTTCGCCCACATAAATAAAATTACCTGTTTGTATACTACTTAAACGTAGAAAAAGTAATATAAAATTTATTATATGAAGAGCCAAATTGCTTGGCATGGGCAGGGAGCCCTTCCAGAGTAGGGAAGAATATTATATTAAATTATATGGCTAGTTTGCATATCCGGAAGGATTAGCAAGCGTAAAGCTTTCGCCTAATAATAACATATTAAATAGCTGAATTCAACATTTGGCTTACACGTTCAACCGAACTTATTTAAAATTTTAAAGGAATCGGGTAAATTTCACCCAGAAGCTTAATAAATCTAAGAAAAGCCTAAGGTAAAGTTATCCTGATCTTCTATGCGGAGCATTGCTGAAGCAAATAAATTAACCATTTATTACTAATCAGGGCTTTTGGTAACAGGTATTAAGTTAAATAAGAATAATGAAACGATACCTGACATGCAGCGGAGAGGTTAAGAACGTTTGAAACCTTAGTTTAATATATTTCGTAATGAATTACAAAAATAATTTATTTTAAAGCTTGCGCTACATTTATCTTGACGTTGGCTGGTTTTCACAGTGACCTTTTTGTCCTAGCTTCTTTAAGAGGCAGTAGTCTTAGTTAGCCTACCCGTATCTCTTCTGGTAGAAACAGCACAAAAAATTATTAAGAATAAAGTATCAATTACTATTTATTTATTTTTGTGTAGTAAAGCCTTAATATAACAAATCATGAATTAAAGGTTGTTGAGATAAATATATTTTATTTTAAGGAAATTTTGCTAGGCACAAACGGTAGAGCAACCCTACTTGTGGTGTTAGGTTGGTCCTGGTTCGAAATCCAGTTTTTAGCCCTTAATGTTTACCTTTTTATAAATGATATAATATTAATATGAATATAGTAAATTTAAATCTACAGTTAAAATCCCTATTAAGGTACTTGGGATTCGTCTTGTTTTTTTTAATTATATAAAAAACCACAGGGATATGGTTTTGGTATGTCATAAGGGTTGTTTTAATGGGGATTTAGTAAAAGCGGATTCCCTCTATTTGTAAGAATGAACGGTTAACTATGTTTTGTCATATGCAAGAGATCAAGATGGTGCTTTCACAAATTAAAAATCTTCTTAAATTTAGGTTATTATTAATATACACTGAGTATTTACAACATTAAAAAGTCCAGATAACGTAAAGATATAATAAGGTTGGCGTTGGTTTGGTGTGACATACAGCACACTATTTTTAGTTTGTTTAATGAGAAGAAAGAAACAAAAATGACTTTTCTTGCTTCTTACTGGCTGGCTGGCTAGCTGGCTGGCTGCGCAAGCAGCCAGTAGCCATTTTTTTTTCTTGCGTATCCCCCCTGTAAGGGTTAATACCACCACATAAAAAGGTTAATTAAATTTTCGAGCTTAGCTTGCTAGCTTCTACCTAAAAAACTTCTTGAAATAGGCCTTTTACCTAAAGATTATTGTCCTGATTTAATCCTCGTTAAAAAGACCAAAAGTTTTTACCAGTATATTCAGACATAAATAGATTACGGTTCGCTGGTTTCAGTTGACCCCTTCACACCAACAGGAAATGCATTCAAACTAAAGGTTGCTTTTTTGTAAATTATTAATAAGACCAAGAAAAAAATGTAGTGTAGAACATTTCAAGAGTAAACTGCTAAGGTGTATTAGTTCAACTTGATTTATTGTGCGGTTTTGGGGCTAAGGCCTTATTCATGTTTTAACTAAGAAACAAAAGCCAAGCATTTAAATATAAAAATTAAAAATTTAATAATTAAAAGGTAATACGCCATTTGTTTGGGTTTCCAGCAAGGCCTACGCTTGCATATAAAGATGATAAAACATATGCTAAAGTCTGTATTATCATGCTATATTTATTTTTTGTTCTTCCAGGGAAGCCGGTCTAAATAAAAATTAATATTTTTTTTATGCTAATGACTATTAAGAAACCAGCCCTCAATTTCCAGCTTGGTAGTTAAGGGCTAAAACTCTAAACTGCATACTTGGAAATTAAAAGAGTTCGATTCTCTTCCTCAGCTTCAACCTTTACTTGATTTAGGTGATTAAATAATATTTTTTATAGAAGAACGCATTTACGAGCCTTCTTTCCACACGTTAGCCTATAGGTTTTGAATGCATGACAACAAATATCATGAGTATTTTTTCCATTAATGATCCTTAAGATGAAAATTAAGAAAGCTTGTACTTCTAATTGAAGTGTTCGTCCTTTAGCTAGCACTCCTCAATTTCTTAGTGTTGAATATCGGAAATTATTTAATTCAGTTTCAATCTTAAGGGTGAACTATTTTATTTTGAACTAATGATAATAATTCTTATCTTTATCTCTTTTGCTTTCTAACGCCGTTATTATAGAACGTGATATATCTAATTATTACAGAAAGCTGATAATTATTTTAAATTTTGTATCTTAAAAATGATACTATCCCTTTAACATGTAATCTACTAGAGGTGTAGGGGATACATGGGGGTTTATTATTAAGGTTACAAACCATTACACCAAATATTTCATATATTTATATTTTTTTAATAAGGTAAATTAATATTGACTTTTTTAACTAGCTTTTACCCTAGAAAGGTTTTGAAGTTCTGGAAATTCCATCTTAAAAAAAACTTGTATTGTTACAAATTTGTTATTATATACAAAAAATTAGATAATAAAAATGGGGCCAACCATCTACAAAATAATAGAATACCTTTAATAATTAATGATTGTAATACAGGTCAATATTATTGAGTCTACTAATGATTTAGTTTTTCTATATTTTTAGATTGATTGATTGCAAAGTACTGGATTAAATTACTATATAAGTCCTATATATTATTGAAATTTTCAGGAATTACCAACTACGGGGGGTCTAATATCTTTTTATTGGATGGATTATAGGTTCTTGCGTTATAAGTGCGCCTTGTTGGTCCAATTATTTTATGAGTCGTAAACGACTTATTATTTCCAACTAACTCCGGGCAACAGGTTAGAATGAAGGGGAAGCCCACGGAGATTTAAACTTACCATCGTCTGTCAAAGGTGGGGAAGGAGCTGAAATGCTGATAAGTACTAGGTGAACCCATCAGCCCGAGCCCGTCTAATGAGTAAAGCTAAACTCTGAACCCTATTTACCCAGGGTTTTCTTACTTACGAAAGAGGGTCATAGCGAGTCAGAAATGAGGGATTATGTGCCAATTTGTGTATGATTTGGATATGAGAAATCGACAATGGATCAACCAGCAACCAGGGTACAATTAAGTACATATACGGTTATAAGGAAGTGGGGACTTTAAATGGACGGATTAAGGAAAATAATAATTTGAAACTACGGGATACCCTACGGCTCCTAAAGGCACGGAACAAGAGTCATAGTACCATCTATGGAAAGGACTCCCAGGAATTAGCGTGATGTAGCGCCTGACAACTATCACTGGAAGTTGCCGTATAGATTTCAAGACGTTTTGGTAAACTACAAATAGATTGAGTGAACTTTGTAGATATAGCAAAGTTGTTGTTGTGGACAAAAGATAAATTATACAGATTATTATAATGATTAAGCTTATATTACGCAAGCTTATTAAAATTCAAAAAGTTAAGCAGGCAAGCATGCGCCGGTTAATACCTACTACGTGAATGGATTGCAGAAGAGTTTAGGTGAAATATTTATCAATACTTGATAGATGGTACTTCCACATTCCACCGCGAAGAAGAATATATATACCAAAAAGCAAAGAGGTAAAACGACCCTTTGACTTATAGCCCCTCCTAAGAGACAAAGCTAGTACAGGAAACGTATAAGAATGATATTGAAAGGCTATTTATGAAACCCAACTTACAACGAAAAGCATCATGGGGCTTTAGACCTAACAGAAGCTCCAACACCGCATTAAAAATGGTTAGACAAGAAATTCGTTATGGCCAAAATGATTTTATACAGATAGCAGACATTCTAAATGTTTTGACGAATAATCATAAACCAAACTTGATGGATGCCCTTGACTGAAGAAATTAAAAGACCCAAGATTTATTGGATTTAATTCGGTAAAGCGTTAAAGCGGGTTACATGGATTCATAAACTTCTCTCATCCGTAGCAGTACACCTCAGGTTTCAAAAAATACAGGCCCCATATAGCAAAGTATCTTTTCTCATATAAACTCGTGTTTTATCGGTGAACAATAGAAGAATTTCGACGTGGGAATCAATAGCTAACTATAAACCCAAATCTATAATCGATGTCCCGGTAAAAGGAAAAGAGCCAAAACTCTGATGAGAAATTAACATTCATAAAGTTTACGACTAATCCCGTCCCTAGCTAGATATCAAACCCTTAAAATTAACAGAAGAATGGGGAAATAACATTTTAGTATGCAGATGACCTAATATAGGTGTTAGAGGATCAAAAGAAGACTGTGTAAATTTCTTATGTAAAGATTAATGTGTTCTTGAAGGACGGATTTAGCGGGTTAGAGCTTCCGAGGCTAAAACCACAGATAACCAACGCTACAAGAACACGCTGAATTCCTATCGGTTTGAGATCCAAAAAAAGTAATCATGAAAGACTTACTTCTTAGGAAAGAAGAAATGTTTGAGCAGAGAATATAAAAATGAATGAAACGTTCTAGCCCCGATAAGAACAAGGGTCACAAAAAATTGGATGAGCAATGGTTCTAAACAAAATGGTAGACCAAACCAAAATTTATCTGAATGCAAGAATCTAAATGCTGCTATAATTCTTACTATACTAATTCAGTCTTAGAGGTATAAGTACAATACTATCGTTTCGCTAGATAATTTAAAAGAGGCACTATCAGCGATAAAGTACACTATATACCTACAGATCTTGTTCAAGCTTCTTAGCAGCCAAATTTCAAAAGCCTGGAACTTCAAGCTAAAAATATTTGCAACTTGAATGGTAAAAATCTTAGAGGGCAACGATAAGCAAGGGGTTGTAAAACTGTATACCTACGAATAACCACTGCGGTCCTTTTCCAAAATAAAAGTGGATTGTATTATATTTAAATTCTAAATCGCCCCGAAGTATATATCAACGCGTTCTTTTGAAGGATACTTGTTGTCTATGGTGAACTCCGACTACCAGAATGGGAGATTCTCACGTTCCGCATGATTGGAAGGACCTATATCCTACAAGCTAACCGAAGTAGTATAAATTATAGCCGAAAATAAAATCGAACCAAAATACCATTATGTAAGAGAGTGCCCATTAAACATCATTAAACATAAAAATCTCACAACAGAATATAAAAAAAATAATCAAGGCAGAATCTGAAGAGACTATGATGGAAACATCACCGTACGGTTCCGGGAAACGGGGGAGTGATTTGGTAAATAGAGTTTACTTATTCCAGTTCTTTTTAGGGACGGGTTTTATTATATGCCAATTCAGGAATGTACTAGTCCTAGATAGATTATATGTTATAACTAGGTTATAAGTGATATAAGCTTTACAGAATTTATGATATAAACCTTTACTATTATAAATAATGTATTTTAGTTTATATTACTATAGGATTTTTGGTTTAAAAGTAGTGCACACCATTTCATTTTTGGTCTCCTAAAAGGACTATTGGAATCCCTTTATCAACTAACGGTTGGGAGTAAATACTCAAATTCCGGGGAAACCCTAAAAGTTTTCTGGATATAAGCCATTATATGAAAAAATGAATAATGGGGTGGGCTCGGAAATAATTACCTCAGGTATAGTAATAAGCAAAGATGATTCAAAACGCAATGGGCAATCGCGGGGATCTAAGTCATAATACATTCCGACCCTAAGAGTTATTATTTGTAAAAGCAGACGAGTAAAAGGGTAGTGATGTGGTATTAATTTACCACGTTACAAATATATCTACTGGATGTTCGAAAAGGCAGTTTATGAATTAATCCCTTCAACGCAAAATATTCGAAGAAACTTTATTCTACTGGTGTCTACTTTAGACAAAAGCAAATACCTTTAGCCCCCTGAGTTATATTCGGATTCTCTATGCAAGAAGGATGCGTTTTTGTTTTAATTCGAAAAATCCCACCAAAAAACTAGAGGTTAAACTTCGGAGGTTAACATTTCTCAAATTAATCTTCATGCTAGAAGACCTAGATCATATTTAAT
>JACYFI010001603.1:0-11427 GCA_020975735.1 Ophiocordyceps xuefengensis | reverse complement strand
ACAAATTCAAAAAAACCTTATTCAAAAGTTGTTCTATTTATGTTGTGTCTGTTCTTTTTTCCCTTATCCCCCCCCTCCCAAACAGCCAGACTTTGCAGATCTTGAAATGAAAAGCGAAATCCTTATCCTATTCACGCGTCCTCAAAAGGCTATTAAAACAATAGTCAGCTGTGAGCCCAGCTACGACAAAGCAAGGCTATGTTTAATATTTATAATGGAAAATAAGCCGTTGCTTCGCATCCAGGCTGAGTGCACCTGAATATTTTAAGACGTTGACCCTCCATAAGCTATGGAATTTAGGTACTTAAAAACAAAGTATACGAGAATTGGGAGGGTACAATAAAGGAGAAACCTAGAAAAACTATATGGGAACCTTTTTAAGAAATTTCCTGACCAAAAGCCTCATCCTCCATTTTATTTATTATATTGAATTCGAATTAGTTCGGACTTGAACCGATATTATCTTATCCGTTGCAAGGGGAAACCTTACCCAGTTTAAGTTACTAATATTGTAAACTATTAATGGCTCAAAGTGTAGATGACAACAAGATTGAACTCTTATAAATAATACATACGAGTTTAACTAGGTCTCAACCCTTCTTTATCGAAAAAGTGAACCTCCCTTTATAAGAGAAAAATATTAAGATTCCATGAGTTAATGTTTAATTAATCACCTGGCAACTTCCACTCCAACGAACCGTATTTCGCTTTAACCACTTAATTAGAACGCCCATACTAAGATTTTTCCCACATGATAGCACTTTGGTGCCTGTCCTATAGGATACCATATCACACAAGACCCTACATGTTTTATTAGCTAAATTGAATAAGAAAGCAAACTTATTGCTATGAGCCATTCTTTATCAGCATGTGAACGAGTGGTTAGTACGCAATCCGAGGGGCCATTCACCCGTGACATGGGTTCACGATTACTAGTAATGACTTATTCATGTAGTCGAAATTGTAGGACCTACAATCCTAAAAATTTTTTAATACCTATTTCTTGAGTTAGCTTAAAATTTCAACATTTTTGCATCTCTTTATCCATGGCCTATCAAATATTATCGCGTTTGATATTATTAATTCTTTATTTTCCAGCACTACCTTCTAATATCCTTTCACATTCATTCCTAGGCTTTTTTCATTTTTAGAGTTCTTCTAACCCTGAACGAAATAAAATGGACCTTTAACCTTTAACTATTTTCAGCTTCCTTTACATAGTCTAAGTAATTCCTTGTAATTTTACACCTTACTACCTTTATGATTATTAAAAAAAGGTAAATTCATATCTATAATATTGAAGAATTTCCTTCAAAAATACCAAATTTTAGGTACCATCTTCCCACTAATATACCACACCTCGCAATAGGCACGTATACACTCCATTGAAGCTTCATCCCTCATTACATTTTAGTAAATGCGAATATTAATTGGTGCTCCAATCCATTGATTTGGGCCCGCTGGAGATTGCCTAATTTACCATAAAATAAACACCTTCCCCAGATGTAAACCCAAGCAATTCCACTTGTGAGTCTGGTATGATTCAAGTTAACCACTTAAGGGGTCTAGATACTTCAATTTATAATCTCGGGGTAAGCTCTCTTTAATTATCGAATAACAACTTATGTATAGAAGCTTTATTGATACAATTTCAATGCTAATCCTTCTATGTTAAAATGCGGTTTCTTTATTTTTCTGGATGAAAACAACGGCTTTCCTAACATAAAGAAAGTAACAGTCCGCATATTTTTACTAATTATAAGGCTAGTTATCTGACATTGGCTGGTATAACTAAAAAGTCGAATCCATTTGATCTAATAGAGGTTCATAACATATATTGGCAAGCGATCTCACCATGCTTTTACTATAAGTTACCCTTCCCCTTAAAATTATGGGTTAGGATACTCCTTTAAAGTATTCAATACCTTCTTGTGTAAACCTAATACCTAACCAGCTTTCACAAAATGTAGAAACTATCTGATTTTTTTTTCTCATAATAAATTGGAAAAGGTCCTTCTGCAGTCCAAAAAAACCCTGGTTATAGAACACCAGGGGTGGGTTTAGGTTACGTATTTCTAAAGAACTAGATCTACGAGAATAGTTGATAATAAGTGCCTGAATTTAAATTTACAGGATTATATTTTACAAAGGGACTTTTGAATTTGGATAATTCCTTTCGTAAACCCATTAGAGTGTACACCCTTATATCTGAAATCTCATTAGTATAACACCGGATCTACCCGTTGCTCTTTTACAAGGTTAAACTTTTGATTTGGCTTGCGGGACATTTAAACCTGAATTGACTTAGATCCCTCGATAACCTTTTCTGCTTTACTGATCATCCTTTCTGCCTTTATTACCATATGCTGAGTAAATTCTTCGGCCCTCAAATACCTTTCGGTTATGGGTTTGGTACCCAGAAAACCTTTAAAGTGTCCCCGCGAATTTGATAGTTTTATCCCGCCGTACTCTAGATCCTAGCTCGAGAAGCAGGATTATTGGGCTAACGTCTATAGCCCCAACAATATATAGGGCCATGTGACTGTTCTTGTCCCCTTTTTTTGCTATCTCATGTATCCAGGATCTAATCGCCTTACGTAGTAGCGAAAAAACCTCTATCTTATAAAAAAATTTTTACATTAGCCCACCATCCAAAATAAAAGCCAGCGATTTCGTTAAATTAACATGGAAACCATTAAGCTTTCAACGAAACATTAACTGAAAACAAGACCGTGGCACTCCTGTAGATATTTATTATACAATTTGGGTAAAGGTCTTTCGAGGGGATTAAATCGAATTAAACAACATTACTTTCACTAACTGTTGTACAAAAACGGGTCCTACGTGATTTCACGTCCGTGCGTCGGCCCACATTAACCTCTTGAGGTGCAAGTCTTACCTTTCATTTATAGACCAAAAGAATAATTAAGTAATTAATTGGTTAACGAACCGAACTTCAATTATTAAATTGTTATCGAAATCTATGGCATTCATTCATTTACTGCAAAGACTACTTGGGTAATATAATCAGTTTGTTCTCTGTGCCTCTGCTTCACACTCAGTTTTGACCTAAAGGGTCCCTTCGGCCATACCGAACGTCCTTTTGGGGATTAAAAGAAAATTTCAATTCTTCCCTCCTCAAGTAACTCTCCCTCTCAAATAAAAACTTTTAGTCAAATAACTTAACATGTATATAAGCTATATGCCCGTCTAGGTACCCTTTAAACCCATATTTAAGATGAAAATACTAGGCTCCTTAGGTATCACCGCGGAATGTGGGCACGTGTTATCAAGACACAATATACATACGTCATTACATCAATATATAAAGTCAAAGCTCTTATTCATATTTAATTGTATACCTATAATCATCTTTTTAGGACCCTGATCCAAAATAGGAACTTCGCCGCACTCTCCCAGTTGCCATGTTCCAGCCGTTAGGCCATTGACCAAAAATTCCTCAACTGTTGTCTAGATTTGCATTGGGGGTTTGTTCCGAGACCCAATGGTGGTCGATCAACCTTTCAGATTCGACTTACCGAGAGTTGTTGGCTAGTTGAAGTTCACCACCTTAAACACTTAACCCTAGCCCTCGGAGATTCATTAATTAATCCTCTTAAGCACAGGAACTGTACCGCCCTATATTATTATGAAAGGTTTACCTCTGCATTTAAAGGCCCGGCAAATTATATCCTTTATACTCACCTGTCACCACTTTTTATTTAATAACCTTTAAGTATTGTAGTTGCTTTATCGTTCGAAATTCAAACGTTGAGTTAGCCTGGTCAAGCACTTGAACAAGCATTCAATTCAGGGCCAGCACCCAAAGCAACCATTATTCATTATGTGATTTTCATTCATAAAAATTTTCTTTTATGAAAATGAATGTCATTCATCACTATAAGTTCAGAATTTGAATGTATAAGGGGAGGTGATAAAAATTTCATATAATTGTTGTTTTTATATATCATAGCTAATTAAAAATTCTCATTTTGTTCGTCCTTATACACCTACTAAGTCTTACCTGCTGGAGCTAGACTATGAAATAATTAACTATTTCATAGCGGGTCCTCATAAATAGAAGCTGGGTTAGCCTGCTGCATAATCATGCAGCAACAACCTCAGCAACAAGGCTATAGCAGTTATGATGCCACAAATGTACTAATTCTAAACCACTATTTCATAATTTTTTATTATTTCCTTTCATAAGTAAAATTTTATGTGATTTTTATAAGTTTCTTTATTTACTTTTTTTTAATTCACTCTCACATATATTGAAAGCTTTAGTTTAGCAAACCCTTGCCTTCCGGCAATTTAAAACGCATTAAAAAACAAAAACTCAGGCAATTTTTAATGTTATTCTTAGCAGGAATTTAAGTTTAAGATGAATATAACGTTAATTTCAAATTTATTATTTTTTTACTAAAGATATCTTGTAATTTTTTAAAGTTACCTACATTAACAGCTTTTACCTATCATTAATGTTTAGCGTTTTTTACTAAACAAATTCCCATCCCCATCTCGCTGTTCGCGGCCATGATAATTTATGTTAAACTCATTATACCCTAAAAAGTAGGTGTACCTTAGTACTCAATAATTAAAATATATCTTCCTCTCTTTTTTCAGTAAAAATATGGTCGAACCCAAATTTTTTTATCAACATGGTTTAGTATTGGCAGTCTCACGGTGTATTCTCTGCTTACTTTTTCTCTAACCCTTTCCCTAAATTTATTTCACGTATCTAGATTGATTATCGCCTCAGGCTTAAGTTATATTTCAAATCCCCGCTTATAGGAATTATTAAACCTCCCAGTTCCACCACCATTAAAAACTTAGTTATTAGGGCGATGCAACGGACTCGTCTTTATTAAGTTAAACATGTACTTTTCATATAAATTATATGTCACTCCTGAAAGGGTATATTTCACTTAATATATGACAAATAAACCTACATTCTTACAACTAATCGAGAAATGTTATCCAAATTTAGCAACCACCTCTTCCCGTTTTTAACCATCCGTTTTTAAAAATATTATCTAAAAAATCTCAATTGTTAATAATATATATAAACATAATAACTAATCTAAACAAGCCCTGTTTACAGCAAGCCGAAATCTGTCATAAGAGCTAGGTAGTACACTAAATAATCCAAATAAATAAAATCAAATTTTAAGTAACTTTTTAAAAAATTTTTTGAATAATTGAGAAAACTATGCTGAATCAAAATTTCAATAATTTCTTAGTTCTTAAATAAAAATAATGATTTAGTAGTCCCTCACCAAATCCTCATTAAATACAAATAATAGTTATAAAAAAGAATAATAAATAATGGATGCTAATATTATGAATATTATACGTTTAAATATCCCGTAAAGCTGTAGCCAAATAAATAAAGGAAACTTTCTTAAATAAAATTTAAGAAAACGTCGGCAATAAACATAAAATATTATATAATGTTTTTACCAAATAAATTTTTAGAATTAATCATTTATAAAAAAATCAGACATTTCGAGTAAATGTTAATTTCAGCCCATAATGCTCCATCTTGGTTTATCAAATACCTCTAGCGGATTATAAAAGTAATAAACTCTTGTATTAAAACAGTACAAGGTATAAGAATTTGTATAATTTTTTTAAGGTTTTCCAAGTCAAGTTAATGTAAGTTAGTCCCCCGGTTTTTTTTATGTAAGACTTGTAATACTTACGGAAAGAAACTTTGAGCTTGGGATTTAAGGCAATACATTCTAAACCCGAGGATCAAGCCATTAAAAAAGTATGGTATCAAACCTACATAGAAAAAAATCCATACCTGGAAGACATTATATTTAAACAAAAGACTTAAAGATCTCAAAAACATGTGTCATGTACTATGTTAGCCTCCCTAATCTTAAACCCTAAAGAGATACCTCTTGCAAGATAACTGAGTAATTTCTATAGTACTAAAGATAAGGTAAAAGACCTAAAAAGGGCAACCTGCCGGGTACTAAGTAACGATTAAGATTTTAAACCCATGGTTTTTTGGAAACCTTAAAATGTTGCCGTCAATACTATTTGAAAACTAAAGAGCAATATCGTTAAAGCAAAATGACCTGTAAGATGCAAAACCTGTAAGGCACCCTTCCCGATCTAAATTATTATTCAAATTAAATACAAGTAAATTATTTATAAAGGGAAAATAAATTTTGTCCATTACTTGCATTTATTTGATTTTCGTAACTATAATATGCTGCTTTGTTACGAGATAGAAATTCTTTGAGCTAATAGATCAATTGTTACTTTCTAATTTGTATCATAATTAGTTGCAACCTAAGCTTCAGATATAATTTATTTAGACCCCCCGATTATAGAGTGAAATCCTATATTTTGTTAAAGAATAAATGGTACAGTTTTACCACCTTAAAACTTCTAAATTTAATTTTTGATCTTCTTTACTTAATTGATCTAGGGGAACTTGTGTATTTTTCTGTAAATAAGGTAGAAACATAAGGTAGTATTATATTTTACTACCTCAAATATATAAGATTTCTTTTAAAATAACTTAATTACCTTATACCGTAATTTATTCTATAAAATGCTAATTTATTAATATATTTCATTAATAAACACACGTGGAAAGAATACAACGAACCTATTCTATCGGTAGTTATTATATTAGTAATATGTAAGACTAATACCTATTACAGCAAAGCAAATAAACTATTTCTTTCAATAATAAAAAGGTGTTAATGTTGGCAAATTATAAAAAATTGTGGTTATATTTAAAACGTAATTTTATTCTTAATCGTAAACAAATTTTAAAGCCATATTACATGCTATATAATAAACCCATTTTTTAGTGTTAGTATACAATTTGTTTTAATAATACATAATTTATAGTACTAAAAAGGGCCATGCTTTGTAGTCCTTAATATCCTGGCAGTTTGTTAACCCCCCTTGGCTTTGTTTCACGGCAGCAGTGTGCCAGTATGCATTGGGGTGTTTAAGACAAGGATATCTTAGATGGGGTAGCATCCGCAAGGCTCTTAAAATAGGGGACATGTTTGTCAGGTAAAATCAGTAGGATCCCATCGTCCCTAGGGGTGCATGTATGTATGTTACACCCAACAACAAATCAGCAGAAAAAAATGAAAAAACCCATAAGGGTATGCTAAATCCAGCAAGCACGTAGAAAACAAAAAGTCAAAAATTGTGTTATTCCGACTACTAATCCTTCTTACCATGAATTAAATCTTCACTCTTGAGGTTTGAAATAAGCTACTCCCAATTCAAAGAAGTTATTCCCTGAATTTTTTTTTTTGAGTCTAACCCTAATATTAACATGAACGTCTTTTCTGGGCGGCAAAGCACCCCTATCTAAAACCAATGGAAAAGCCTTACCCATTTTTATTTATTCACAGCAAGAATGCGCCATAGTCACACCTCCTAAGGTTTTGTAGCAAAAGTATATATTTGGAGGAGTTTGGCAGACTTAGTTGACAAATAAATTTTGTGGGGATCCTCTCATTAAGAACTTTCTGCGCCACCAAAGCCCTTCTACGAAGTTCACATACTCTCGATTATATTTATAATTTTTCTCTCAATACAAGTTACTAAGTAGTTACAATCGATTAATTTATTTACAAATATATGAATTTATGTATAAATTATAATGTTGTGGGTAAAAAAACTTTTATATTCAAGGAGTATGTTCTCAGGTGGGAGTCTATAATCAGGCTCCAGTGGGCGGTATTATAGAAGGATTGTTGACCTTGGGACGGTAGATGTTGATGGGAAGCGATGAAAGAGGATACCTTGTGCGTAGGATGTAGGTAATTTCGTTCGGTAAAATGGTTCAGGATTCAATAGGATGTAGATGCAATTACCTGAGGTGAAATTATGGATGATTCCGGAATTATGTACTCCTTTTGTGCATATTGGTGATGGATTATATAAACCCCACTTTCTGTTAGTCTGTATTTTTTAAAATAGCTTTCAAAACCACCCTGTCTTGAATTATTCCTTCATATCAAAAAATTTATAGATAATGGGCACGCCACCAAAATAGCGGAAACAACCCAAGAAAAGGGGATTAATTCTACAATTGTCCCAAATCTCCCCATATGGGAATAAACTAAATACTTTTAATGATAAACCTTAATAGGTAGTAATAAAGTAAGTTAAGAAATATAGAACTGAAAAATTTAGGGTATATGTTGCTGTACAATAATCTTTTTTTAGCATAACTTTGATTGATGATTTAATAAAGATTATATGTTTGTGGTTGCTACCGTGTATACAAGAAAGAATATTTCCTCGTTTATAAAGGTATTTTATAATAACGGTATAACCAGAGGATATCTCAACTTTGTTATATTTTAAATATCAAGGAGAGGAATTAAAGAGCGCCTATAAACATATTAGGAGCGTCAGGAACTAATATAAATACGGTCTAATATGCAGTACCCAGGATATATACCAATATTACTGTAAAAAAGACTAAGCCAAAATATAGTTCAGAGTTCTCTTTTATTTACCATCACGATAGCGATTGTTCTAGGAATCTAGTAAAATGAAACCCCGAAAGATTATACCGATTAACATATAAATTGAATAGGCTGCTATAATACAATAGATGTACAAGCACAAAGAACCCAATTAATGTGAATCTTTCGGTAAACCGCCTTAATTAAAGATAAGACGTCCCTGGAAAAATTGAAAGTTTAACAAGGGGGTACACAATTACCTAAACATAAGATAAAAAACAGAATTAAAGCCACAATATGGCATTAATTAGCACAACCTCTGTAGAAGTATATAAGATCTAGTCCCAGTCTATCGTATAAAACCACACCCCCGCGCAAACAAATAGACACCTTGATACAAAATCTCCGTGATCTAATCTAATTTAGTTAGACACCTTCTACGACCCTTGAATAGGTGGTACCTAAAACACTCATTAAGAGGTATACTGAAGCTGGCAGCCAACTTGAGAATAGGCACATAACCTTTAATACTTGTAGGGTTCCTAATAGTACTAAAAACTTATGCATAAGATACAGATATGGATTGCCCCTAAAAACGATAGAAATATAAAGTTTATATCTAAAATGTAACTTATGGGAAGTTTAGGTAAATTGTCTGAAATAGTACATATGACTTAGACTTAACGGAATCCAATCCCGCAAAACAGTACCCGCTCTCCTAGGGGTGACTCCACGTGTTGCCCTTGAGTGTCAATACTTCAACCCAATAAACCGAGTTGCTTTTCAGAACGCTGATAAAATATCCCTATCAAATAAAAATACTTGATGTCTTTTATACTCTAAATTTACATTTAATAAAGTATCAAAAATCAGTCACAATCACAATAGGTAGAGCGTATAAATTTAAATATAGATAATAATAAATAAATGAGGCCTCCCATATGAAATAATGAGAAGGATAAATGGTAACAAGCCTTATTTTATCAGACCCCAATATAAACCCTCTAAATATAAAAATGAAGGAGTAAAAGATACCTTTCAAAAGAATTTATAGGAATAGCATTTATATTCAATGCATAAATATGGCTGAATGATAACGCTTTCTACAATGAGCATTATTACAAAATAGATTTTTTATTTCGTTTTATAGAATCTCAATTTGATAACAACGCTACATGGATATTATTATTGTAGTTAATAAACATAAAGTATACCGTTAACACAATCTAAGACCTAAATAAATATCAAATAGTTTGAATATATAATAGTTTTCGTTTTACAATATTGAAAAAGATTAGTACGCTATTCATTTAAATACTATGCAAATAAATTGAAAATTAGATAATCAAGTTTATTACACTCAGTTATAAGTATATTCTAGTTTTTGACGTAGGGGGAGCCTACTTAAGTCTTTGTTAAATTTTTTGTTTTTTCTACTAGTAGGAAGTTTATACTAGATATTATAATTGTCACCCTCATAAGAGGTACAGTTAATAGAAAAAATGGTATAACGATTTGTTACAAAATTATAATATCTTGGAACTTTAAGATATTTGGATGGTTTAAGCCACTCTTCTTAAGCTTAAAGACCAATGGACATGATTTCCATGGTGACATCCTGCACTTTGATTTTTTCTTGCTGCTTCAGGCTGGCGAAGCAGCAGCCAGCGGCGGCTGCTCCAAAAAATACGAGCTCAAGATTTATGCTGCGAAAAAAATATTTTTTCAAGCTACAGCTTGCCAAGCATGAAAAATAAGGCAGAAGCACCTATCCTCAACCCTCACTAATCTATCTTCGTTTAGTCAAACGCACCCAACAGGGGGGGCGTGCTGGTACCTCTGCAGGTATAAGGAACGCTTTATTTTTATTAAAAGAGCAGAACACAGGCACCTAAACCCTAATAATTATCTATTAATATATCGGGGGATATTCTTTTCACCCAACGAGTAATATTATTAGTGTTAATTTTAGTGACGGTAGGCTAAGCCTAGGCGCGGGGATCCCTATATTTGGCCTTTGCTAGCAAATAACAATGATGCCAGCCCACTTCATAGAATAAGAGCTCATATAATAATTTTTTATGTGATGTCATATACCTGACATACTTTTGCGGATATACTCCTATTTTAATAAGCATCATAAATTAAACATAAATTTATGATTTAATCAAAATAATACCCCAAACATATATATAAAGAAGTTGTATTAATAAGTATAAATGCAAATAATATAGGCAGTTAAGACAGTTCACAGAAGGACATAACTGGTCCGAATTAATTCCTAGAAAAAAGAGGCCCGGTACAATCAAATAATAAAAAAAACCCAAAATTGGCATTTTTATACCTAAAGTTTAAAACTAGACAATAACCTTTACATTGAACTAGTTTAAAAATTGTCTTTGTTGTAACAATTAATTCTGTAGATGAGTTCATCCTATTATCAATAATAAATGATGGCTGTATAACAACTTAAATGAAATCCAATATATAATAAAAATCGATTGTATTAAATTACCCACCTAAGAAATAAAATATTATTAATACATATACATACATAACTATCAATACTAGCGGATTTTCGACTAAAAAACAGAAAACGAATAGTAACCAAGCCGCGATGTTTCCGGTCAATAAAATCACCGCTAACTAAATTCCAAGGATTCCGTGTGTGATTCTTATCTTTTTTTTGGTTCTTTAATAGTGAGAAAACGATTGTCTACCGAAGTAGTGGCCACTGCTAACATTATCGCCAACTAGAAAGCATTGGGGTTTACAATCTAGGAACAGATTCTTGTATAATAAAAGTCTTGTATTATTCAAGAGCCCTTTTGCTCATCTACTAGTAACGCCTGATGTATTATATTGGTTAGCTAATTCTACATTGTGTTTTAGACATTTTATAATGTAGTAGCCCATCTAGGTTATAATATTACTACACCTAAAAGGGTCAATTTATTACTTTTGC
>JACYFI010001602.1:0-11942 GCA_020975735.1 Ophiocordyceps xuefengensis | reverse complement strand
GTGCTATACCTTGAATGGACAAGACGTAGTTTCGAGCTTAACGAAAAATACAGTTTTAGGTAATATTGGGCCGCTATTTGTTGATAATTTTATTATCGTATTGGGCCTACAAAGGCGAAAGTAGCATAAAAAGCTTAAAAGAATAGTTAAACATTTGACTAAGAAGATATTATTAACCTTCTCTCGTCTTTTAAGCTTTTTGAGTAAGGCTTAATGAAATGGTGAATGTTATTATAAACATAACTAGGAGAATTAAAAGGGATTATTAACAATAATACAATTAGACTATTTCGACATTAGTGATATTTCCTCCATTCAGGTAGTATATTCAGTCTGTTTTTAAACTAGGTAGTATAAATATATATAAGGATTTTGAAAAGCCCAACAAATGTACAACTAGAAGTAAATAGCACTGAATTTTACCAAGAAGTTTATCTCCCTAACTATCTAATGATATATATCTTCTTAACCGAAACTAGAGGAAAATCAATTTAATTAGCTATGCTATATTAAAAATAAGAAATTGTAACAACATTATACTGAAAATACCATCTAAAATATATTAAAGAATTCGTTTTAAACCTTACCTTTTATATGCATATGAGTTACCACATTGTTACATTCTAATAATTGGATAATTAGGATTTTACATGTGGAGGTCATTTTTGGTTAAAAGTAATATTGATTGTCTGTTTTCAATTAAAAACAAAGAATGGCATAATAATTTATTTGAAAGCATTTAAAATTAGTATTTAATCCTATTAGGAAAAAGTAGATACTACCTCTATAACTAAGTCCAATTTAGTGTTAGTTCGAAGTCTGATTTACCAACTGTTATAAATTCTCTTTCTTTTGATTAGTTTCACTCCTTTGATTGAGGGCTTAAGTACATCAATACACTAATGATTAAAACACTACAAATAGCATCACGTTTAAAATTACAAATATCACCTAACTGTTAATAACGGCTCCTTAAAAATAAATGTTATTTTTTTTAGAGGCAAAGGGGAAATTAGCAAAGACACTTTAATAATTAGATACCCCCTTAAATAAATGTTATTTGTGGCGGAACTTAATGGGTCACTTTACTGCCAAGCCAGGTCAGAAAAAATTAAGACGTTCAACAACTAATGAAGTGGTGTACCACACATATAAGCTTAACACGATAACCCCCCTAATTTTGAGTGCTCTGCCGCGGACCCCAGGGTGAAGCGGTTGTTCACACTAAAAGCGGCGCTTAAAAATTGAAGACATAAGTCTAAATGATGATCTGAATAGAAATAATAGTAATAAATTAAAATTATATCCCCATACTATGTCATCGAGGAGGTCTCCCTGTAAAATAACGCAAACTTTAAAACCAGTTTCTCGGCCTACACTTTGTTTATCTTTTGTTGAGGGCAGATTAGTTATTAAATGCATTTAATAGCTGTGCACGATTCGGCTGAGCTTAGTAATTCTTTTAGGGGTGCCAGGGTACTATGATAGAATACCTTTTCGCTCTCCTACTACTTTATTTAAAGATTGTAATTAACACTTGTTCATCTTTATTTTTTAGTTTTAACGTATGTTTGTATTCACTTTATCCCAAAGTGTGTTAGGAGATAGTGATAACATATAATGGGCTAATCCTATGCATAAGCCACCTGCTGCTTATAGTGCCAGAATGATATTTATTACCCTTTTATGTTTATTAAAGATCTATACCGTAATAATTTATTAGGGGTGTATAGTATGTTTAATTCATTATTAAGCTATTTAAGTCTACCTAAGTAGATTTAGGTATACTAAGGTTTACAATTCCAGACCGTATAACAAAATCATTTCATGTATTTAGATTATTAAACTCTTGCGATTTTAATTGCAATTAGGGAGTAAACATGTTGAAGAGTCATTTATAGACTTGGGACACTCGTACAGCTTCTATTTTTTCCTTAGCTTCTAGTGTTAGTTCCTGTTTAAGCCATAAGAAATACTCTAATAGGACTTATACAAAATAATACACTTAATTATAAAACTAGTTTAGATGGCTATAGTAATTACATGGCTATGTTTTTATTCTTGTCTAGTAACTACTACAATGGATAATTCTATATATATTTCCCTCCTAATAATATACAAAAATTATGTTGTACATGGATTTAACTTTGAATTGCAAAATTCATTAGCTATGAGGGTTCAATTCCTCCATAATCTTTACTTGATAGATGAAAGTTTAGATATTAGAATTCTTAAGTAATTTTTACTAATAATATATATTAAATTAATATTTATAAATATATTATATCTATAAATATGAGCCTTTGGCGCAGACCTATTTTGATAACTTGAAGTTTGAGCATTAAATTATCAAGTGGTGTAATATTCGAAATTTATACTGTTAGTGACAAGAGCTAAAAAATACGAATTAGTCTTACGAGAGAATATACAAAAATTTGGGTAGGAGTGAATCCACTACATCTTCCCAATGTGTTGACTATTTGCTGTATTAGTTAAACTCATAAATAACCACGTCTATTAAAATGTACTCCCTCAATGTTTTGATAATTTCCAATACAAAACCAAGAAGGAAGATGAACACAAAAAGAAGACTTACGCGTGAAATTTTAAAGGTCTGAATATCTAATGGTTATGGAAAGATGATTTAATTCCACTAAGCTAAAGAATAGGACTATTATACGTATATTTGGCTTTATTTCAGGGATTTATTAGGTACCAGCTTTTCAAGTTTCTTAATAAGGTTACGAACGTTTAGTGGGACGCAGGGTTCATTATATCTAATAACAGTTGTATAAAGTATTGTAACCGACTCACGCCTTTTGAGATTTTCTTTTATTGGTTTATGCCAGCCTTAATAGGTGGTTTTTTGCGGTAAATTTTCCCCTTATAGCTTTAATGGGTAGGAGGGTTTCCCGATATGAGCAAAACAAAAACTAAAGGGCCTTTGGAATAAAAGCATAAATATATTAGTTCAAAGGTCTCCTATAGAGCTTTATTTTTACTATAAACGAAAACAAGAGCCAAAAAGATACAAGGCAGAAAAGCCTTGTACCTGACTCTGAACCGAAGGTTAAATGGAGTAAGGATCAACCCAAATAGTAATAAAAAAAATGTGCCTTCCTACTTCGCGCTTTTACGCGGAACTGCTCTACTTTGAACAGATAAAAATTTTCCTTTTAATTCTTGCCGGATGATTGAAACAAATTGGTAAATGTAGAGTTAAACGTTAAATTTGATAGTTAAATGCTACTTTAACTATATATCTTTTAGCTCACATAATAAACCATTACTTTAAAAATGTTTGTTTATGCCTTATTTTTCATATGCCCTTGGAAGGCTTAACTAGAAAAATTGCACAGCCTCTATTAAATAATTAAAGATAGTTGTAATTAACGATACCTATAAACAGCATTTAAAAAGTTTCCCCTTGTTTTGAGGAGGGGTAGAAAAAAAAAAAACATCAAAAATTTCTTATGTTTCCTATCCTTGGATATACAGTTAAAGAATAGTCAGTTTATAGAACAAAAGACTAAATACTCTAACCTTAAGACAAAATTTCCTTTAGTTTAAACGCTTTGATTTAACAAAATTTTTTAGATCTAAAAGGAAATTTTTATTTCACAAAACTAATACTAAATCTATGCAAGTTTAGAATAGATCCTACCTAAGTAGATGTTTATCCTTATAATCATAACTTAAAGAGTTTTTAATAATGAAGTGAATTTATTGGTCAAAATTAACCAACTAAAACAACATAAATTCTATAGGGTAAAGAGTTATTTCTATTGTATTATGGATAAAACCATTCTCTATATGTAATTTGACTAAAAGTGTAGGATAGATTATCCTTTTACTGAATATAAATATTTGTAGGTATAATTTGGGATGAAAAAGAAATTTGTAAAAAAAACTTTCGTAAGTTTGCGCTGCTATTGAGCAAAAAAAAAAATAGAACTAAAATAAGGATTGTGGCTAAAATAGCATAATAGTAAAGAACTTTCTTTCATTGAGGGCCTTATAAATTAATTTATAGGTTTAGGGTATATCAAGGCTTGCCTATTTAGGTATTTTAAAAGTAATGCCCCGTCAAAAATGAAATTTTTTAATTGATCAACTCCGCATAATATGCATGGAATCTCTCGTTGCTTGCGGCAAGCAGTGCTAGTAAAAAAAATATAGCTGTTAGTGAAAATATATAGACTTGTTATTTTTTCTTAAAAGATCCTTAAAAATGTAGCTTATTAGTAAGCGTGAAACTATATAGTTATGAGAACAAGAATGCAAGAAACCAAAGTAATTTGGTATACAATGGGATCCTAGAGACCTACACGCGAGCCCCCCTTATAGGAGTGAAGAACAATAAGCCGTTTTAGTAGGTACACCTACTAGTTTTTACTTTCGCCAAGATCCCTTGATTTAAAATAACATAAGTTTTTAATTATTACCTCCTGTTAGGCCCTTTAATTTTCTCCGGCCTGTATAGAATAGGTGGAATCAGGCGCAGGTTGAACTCTTTATCCTCTTGTCAGATTACAAAAAGTCATAGCGGACCTTAGTGTAGAACCTGCTAAATTGCTTACCATCTTTCCAGGTGTAAGTAGTTTTAGGAGCATATAAGCTTCATAACTACTATAGCTAATATATGAGAACCACAGGGTATAAGACTACATAAATTAGCTTAATTTTGGAATGAGCTGTAGTTATTACAGCTATTTTTTGGTTATTCTACCGTTCTAGTGGTGATAAATACCTGCAAGCCAATTTTCGGCCATTGGCTGGAAAGAGATATTGAATGTTTTAGTATATCTTTTATCAGTCAGATGTTTAATAATTGTGAATTTATTTAAAAAGATCTTACAGAGACTCTACCCAAAATTTATATGTTAGAAGTCTTATTTTAATAAGCAGATTAGATTATTTCGTACTCTTTCGTTTTTATGATAGTAATAAATTATGATTATAAATTTGCTTCAACTTAGAGGTTTTATTGAATGGAGTGTACATAATAGACCTTAAAACTAGAAGGTATCACCTAAAGGTCATATATTTCCTTCAAACCAAATAGTAATTGATTTAAGAGACTATCCTTTAGCTTAAGTGAATACAATCTTAAATAGGCATGGATCTATTCCATAAAAAAAAGATCTAATGCTTATGTATTATCGATAAAAAATCTGAAGGTGTAATTCTTGTAAGCTCATGTAATAATGGTTACTAAGAACTCCTAAAATCATGCTTACCAATAGAATTACTTGATTGATAAACTCCAAAACTTAGATTTAAATATTAGAAAAAAAAGGCAAAAAGATATAAGTAATCAAATTTCATATGTTGATTAAGGAGGGTTTTATAGATGCGGACGGGCCATTTTTCAGTAAGAACCTACTTTGGCTAGTAAATATCTAAAATAGAATGTAAATGAATTGTTCCACAGAACAAAAACGTATAGATAAAAGAAGGGTATATTCTGAATATTTGAGTTTAATCGCGAAGGACTTTTTTTTATCCCACAGTAAAAATAATAAGGAATGAAATAAACCCAAACCTGAATACAGAGTTAGAACTACTATTTAAATACTAACTTACATATTAATTGAAATTATTGAAAGTACACCATTTATTTTTCTAGTAAATATTTAAATTATGAAGAAGAATGAAGAAAAAGTTGTTGTCATATTTTTGAACTTAAAAAGCCAATACGCAACTGAATCTCTAAAACTCAAGTTAAGAAATAAATCTCGATAAATAAGATAATAAAAAACTAGAAATTTTAATTGAGGTCATTTAAATGAATATTTATAACTTATATAAAAAATATTCGGCTTCCTACAATATGGTTACATTGGAGTACTACTATTTAACCTCTCTTTGGTTTAAAAGGTTTATTAACCATGAGACCTGGATCTTAGTAGATCAAAATTGATTTTTTGGGTAATTACAATTGATATTAACAGAATAGAGAACTCAATCTTCTTCTTGAAGTAGTGGTGTGGGATCCTAGAATTATTCCAACATCTTTTCTGCTAAGGATATTTAATCTTATAAAAAATACATAAAAGTCTCCTTCATTGACTTTTTTTGTTTTGTTTTCGCAGCCACACCCCCATTCCCTGCAAGTTAAAAAAAAATTAAGCTGAATTATTGAACCATGAAATGCCATGATCCTTGGTCTAGGCTAGCAGTAGCTAAAGCTCAAAAATCAAGAAGTTTCAAGATAATATATTTTTGAAAATGTTATATTTTTTTAAGTTAAGCTGGTATTGTTATAGGTATCTATTTTTATAATGCTTATTATTTTGTTTGTTCAAGTGGCTTAAGTCTGGACCAGAAAGCGCTAAAAAGGATGCAGCGCTGATTTTTGTGTGGGGTGCGGAGCGTGCCTTCAAAGATAAAAAATATACTTAAAGCTATCTGACAAAAATATTCTTTATTTTTTATTTTAGGGGTTATTTCCTTTTTTTTTATTTTTTATATTTGTAATACATTGACTTGTCTATTGTTAGTGAAGAATGCCTAAGAAATTAGGAGAGGTTAGTTTGTCTAAAATTAGTGTGAATATTTCAAATCCCAAATAATTTTGCCTTGACTCTGTTATTCAAGCTACTAACTAATATTTAAGGTTTAAGTGTGAACTGTAGGAGTAGGTATAAAAGCAACAACTAAAATTGTAAAAATACCATCGTTACCTCCCTTTAGCTAAGTAGGTATAATGGCAGTCAGGGAGGCTTAACGGCGACGGATTTACAGTTACTCAGCGTTATAATCATCCAAAGTCTTTAGAAAAAAAGATAAATTCCATATCCTATTCTAATAGATGTCTGAAATACAATACCAATAACTAATGATGGAATATCAATGGATCCTAGTAGTGCCTTTTCAATCCAACCTTCAGCCAGATATGATATACAGCGTGATTTATTAGAAGCTAATTCACTGATGAATATTGTATATTATATTAAAAATTGAGCTATATTAAGTTTTGTTTTTTAGCAAATATAGATTTCCTTGGAAACATGGTTGAAAAGTACATATATAAAATATATTTGGTTGATGTTTCAATTCTTATATACTAAAGGCCCCTATACTTATATTAGATAAAATCCAATAATTTTTTTTTTGTATTAGTTTTAATTTTTTTAATTCTAGCTATATATCAGGTTTTATATATAGGGAATATTTTTTACTACATAATATTGATTGCCTAGTTGAAATTGTATTAGGAATTAATCTATAAATTCTTAAAATTATAAACTAAATAGGCAGGTGGCATGTTTCCATCGTTCAACTGCAGTAATAAAATCTTTTAAAACAAAAATTTCATTGAATATTAAGGGAAAGAAAGTCTATGTATATAAACTTGATTAGTTAAAATAGGAAAAAAAGTCAAGGTTTCAGTGCCAAGCTATAAATTTAATGAAGGGAGATGTATAATTTATAAAGACTTAAATAAACTAATATGAGGGCTGCGTATTTTTTAGTGTGGGTACAGAAGCGGCCTTACAAAGAAAAATATAGCTAAAGCTCTTAATATTACCCTTACATTTAGGTAAGATTTAATTACCTATCTACTTGTAAACTCCTAAAAGTAAAAGTTAGTACACAATGTTAGCAACCTGGTGTAAAACGGTTCAATAATTCTATCGTTTAAGATCGTCGGTTACTTTAAGTTTCCTTACAGACTTGGCTTCACAGATGGGGGTGGCTGAAATGGCTCTGAATGTACAGTCGTAATACTCTATTATTTAATGCATGAGCTTTGCTTTTTGTAGGGCGGATCAACGACACACAGGCATAAACATAAAAGTTAAATTAGAAGTATGGGATTTTCGGATCTCCCGGGTATATATTTAAGATATACAGGGTTTTCGGTATATTATTAACCAACATATGCAGCTAGCTCTGAGAAACCTATATTTGTTACATGCGTATGGTGTACTGCCTAATGAATCTCTAAGGAATATTTTAAGGATTATCGTTTTGCAAGTCACACCAATTATACTTGTAGGATATCGGACATGATAACTAAGGTGTTCACGGGAAAAATCTATGCTACAAGTGCTGGAAACTTTTGTATAAATATCCCTCGTGTTTACGTAGAACAATCATTTTTTTCGGAAAATAGCCAAGTAACTTTGCTATTCGTAAAATAGCTAGGGGGCAATAACTTAAATTCTTAATGATAAATATACAATTTACCTTTGAAATTTTTCTGATGTTTAATCAATATTAGGAAACCAATCTTACAGGATAAGGAATGGGTTATTTTCCTAGCCGATTATAGAAGGGTTTAAAGGTTGGAATTGTGGTGTAAAAGAGTTTTCAGATTGTTTTCAACATCTGAAATACAATTAGCACATTTATATTAGAAAAACAAAAAGGTATGAGGTGTATAATTAAATTGAAGATTAAAAAGGAGAAAAAAATATTTGGTAGAATAAACAAGGTGTGTTATTATATTATCCTTTAATAATGGTAAATTGTAACTGAATCTAATATAATCAATGATTCGGCTTAATTACAGGTAAATAATTGAATAATTAGAATTTTACCACCTAAAAATAGGTTATTCCATGTGATATTTTGATAGATGGATTTAGTCCAAGCTCTCTGTGTTCTTCCTATATTAATAGTTGTTAAAAAGGCCCAAGAGATGAAATAGGGGATAGGTAGATAGAGTATTCTTATAAACAAACAAGGCATAAATTACTATGGAAACTTAGCACATTATCATTTAAAACGGGTGATATTAGTCAAGATAGCTCATGTACATGGTGTCTTATAAAAGCTCCGATTTTATCACAACAGCTCGTTTTAATAAAGTTCTTACCGTAAGATCATGGTTTTTGGTATGAAAATATGTTAAAATGTTTCATTAAACGTTAGAAAGTATCTAGATGATTTGAGAAGGATAGCTTTACAAGTAAAGGTTATAAAAAATTTAAAGTGATTGCAACCTAAAGGATCTCAGAGACAAGCACGCAAAAGAAATAACTAAGGATAATTAGAATAAAAATAAGAAACTTTTCCTTTGAGCTCCGCTGGCTGTTCCTAATTTATTTTACCTTGCTTTATTTAGCGGCAGTAATAAATACCCACAAACGAGCGCACAAAAATAAGGAGCTAGACAGCGTGTAACTCCGCACTCCGGTTTCTTCTGTGCCAGCAATAAAGAAAGTTGCATGTCCTCCGCTCCTTAGTTTTTTCATTTTACCATAATCAGAGGGTGCAAGACTTATCTTGGTAAGAGACGTGGAACATTAAGGCACGATTTAGCTTAGGTGGAGGGATTACTTTATTTCTTTTTTATGTGCAGCTACGGTTAGGCTGCTAAAAAAAAATATACAAGGCACTGCAACACAAGAGACTAAAATAAATAAAATTCCACAGAAAAATATCAGCACAGCAAAACATTAAATATAGCTTCCTTAAACCTTATAGGGTATTGTACAGGCGAATCCCCTTCGCTTTTCACCCTAGCTTTATCCTTGAGTATGCATATCAATATTTTAGGTCTAGGTGTCAGGATCACTTGCCTAAACGGTAGCAAGTACATGTTTTACCCTTTAGGTACAGAAGCTACGAGGGACCTAGGGTTAAACCATCAGGATAAGAAGCATTATTACATAAAGCACATGGTATTTCAACATATATTAATAGGTTTGGGTCTTGTGTTTCTTGGATAAAGCTACCCTGTATGTTTAGGTAGCTTTCTCATTTATTCACTTATGATCTTGTCCGCTTTGGACTAGAGTTATTTTACAGCTGCAACATAATTATTTGCAGTATCAACAGAGGATAAAAATTTTTTCTTTGGTAGCTACGTGCCTACCGGGGGTCTATTAAAATTGTACACCGTCAAATGTATTTCATTAGGTTTTCGTCTTTATTTTACGAATCGGAGGGTTAATAATTCCCTTAGCTCTCCCTTTAAAGGATTTACTATAGCCTGGAATTCTTAACAATTGCAATACTAATTTAATCTTAACAAAAGAAAAGTGACATATGAATTTTGAACAACTCAGGCCAGGAAAACAACAGAATTGAATTTATTTACTAGGATCCCTTAGGCTACCCTATCCATTAAAAAGTAAATTATATTTACTGTAATGAAGAATATAGTCATGAAAATAAAAATATAAATAATTAACAGTTACGGAAAATTAAGTACCAAGTCTACCTCCTGACGACAAAAAAGAGGGAGCTTGCGCTCTAAATCAGTTTAACCTATAAATATTTATAGGTAATTTTGGAAAAATTAGAACTTTATATATTCAATAACAAGAAAATAGAACATCAGGTTTATATTTTTTAATTAAATTAATTAATAAAAAAAACACGCATCTATAGAAGACTTATACATTAGCTAATAGAATGAAAAACATCTAAGTCACCTCCTTTTAAATAGTAGACAAAAACCTATTTATTGGCCTATAATTAAAATCGCTTTTACTTAAATACGATAAAGATAATTTCTCACTTTTGGGTAATTTACAATATGTAGAGTATTAAAAAACTTAACGTAATAGAGAAACTTTTATAAAACAAATTGTAGTCCTGTATTATAATGTACTTGAAACAACGTTATTCCTCGACGGGTTTGTACAACAGAGAGACTAAAAAAACTGTTATTTCTCTTTTAGCTTAAAAAATAAAGTACACTCTTTACAAACTAAAGGGTTCTATAGGTTGACGTTTAACAGGATAAATACCCTTTTTTATGCTTCGCAATAAAACCATTTCCTTTAGAAGAGTAAGAGAAGAATGAATAGAAGCTAGTTCTGCCATAATCCAGAGATATGTATATAATTCTTATAAGAGAGTTATTGTAGTAATATTTTCGATCTTTACAACTTTATGCCAATGTAATTAATCTAATCACGCTACATTAGTAGATGTGATTAAAAGAAAATAAAATTATTTTAGACGTATGAATGGTATTGAAGGCTATATCCCGAATATATTCGTAAGATCGTCCTATAAAAAAGACTGAAATTCTAATAGATTGTAAAAAATTGTAGATAAATAAACCAAAAATAAGCCCTTAAAAAAAGCGGATGATTCGTTTACGATGCGGATAAAACCGTTTTATAAGGTAATGTTACGAGGGATTACCAGCAGCAAGCTAATACTTCAGAACTTGAATCAACTATATAAAGATAGACGTGCAGTTAACTAAAGAAATATCATAAATATTTATTTAGTTATGAAAGTTAAAATTTATTTATATTTATTCGTAAGTGGAGTTGTGTTAGCTAAGCATCATAGATATAGCATTCCCATCGATAAAATTTGGAATTTTAGGATTAAAGTATACCAATTATTTGTTATGATCAAGACAGATAAGCCAATTTTTGTCTTAGTGTTAATATTTGCAGTTAATAATAGATAGTGATAACAATAACATTAACATATAATATAAAAATGTTGAGTAGGGCTAATCGGACGGGACGGTAGTTTTCAACGTAAACCATCTACCGTAACCAGTCCCCGTACAATACAGGACTTATTATTAAATTATTCTAACCTTAAATCTAATTATAATTGGCTGTTGAGATTGCAAAGAGAGGGTAGACACTGTGAAGATTACTCTGAGAAGAGGCTATGTTATTTGAGTTTGTAAATAAAAAGAAAGAAATTATTGAAAATAATAAAAATTTTGGATATTTATCCTCCCTTTAACTCAAAAAATCTGGTCAACTGCATATTAAAAACATAGTTTTAACTAAAACTTCAGATGGAAAAATACTTATCCAAAGCATCTAAAATTTTAAAGAGCAATATGCTATTATAAATGCTAATTTTAAGGTCACCTACTACCTTTAAGCTTATTTTTATGCTGGTTTTTATAAGAAAGCGGACGGTTGTTTTTCTATATACGTAAACGGAAAGCAAATTCTTTCTCCAATAAGACAAAATTAGCGACTTTATTTAATAGATTATAT
>JACYFI010001601.1:0-10430 GCA_020975735.1 Ophiocordyceps xuefengensis | reverse complement strand
AACAACATCAGATCAGTAATCACTTCTTCCTCTTTTTTACTCCTTTAATTCTCGCGGCAATTGATTTATCTCAAATTGTTGAGGCTGCAAGCTATTTCTTATAGATTCTAAATTCTGAGGATTCGGATTTGGCTAACTATGAATTTTGATTCGCAGCTTTCATCTTCGGAATTGGTTGATACCAGTTAGGATACTAGGAGTCAGAGAGATGCATTTCTGATAAAGGTTGTTCGTGAGGAGATGGTGATGCACTTCTTGGATCTATTTGATAATTCTCCCCCTCTAAAAGGATTTTGACCCTCACCCTCTTGGGTTCCATAAATAATCACTTGGGCTATGAAAACCCAGATAAAATGGTATCCTCGCTTGCTGGAGATCTCTAACTACACCTTAGGTGTATACTCGGACCGACGCTAGCCAACCGGACTTAATAATTCACCTTGTGAATTCTCTTCCCGGGACTGAAACTCACGAACTCAAGCGATCACTAGCTCTGACGGAATTATAGCAGACTCTGGACTTACTTGTATTTCACCATTAGGTATTTATCAGGGGTCGGACTCACTTAAGGATTCTTCTTATTGGCCTAGTTAGAATATGATTCCATTGGGTGTGTTTCTCCCTAGGCATATATTAGAAATGCGGTCCACTTAATTTCTTTCCTTGGTTTGGCGGCGGAGTCCTCCCAGATAAGTACGTATGAGAATCTGTAACCATTGAGGGTTCCTAACATAAAAAGTCGCAGTTGTACCAATATCTTTATATATATTTGGTTATTTATCATTTCATTCATTTTTAGGTACCACCTTTTTTGTCTGTTTAATTGTATAGTCGTATTTATGTTAGGGACCCCCTTCAGTAATACGTCGATGCATATAATAAACAGTTCATACAAATAACAAGTGCGAATCAGTAAAAGATATCATTAACGAACTAAAAGAGTGGGTCGATTTGTTAAATGATACGGGGCTTAATACTTCTTATTTAGGCCTACAGCTATGAAATTGTACCTATGACAAACGTGGGAACCCATGGATCCCTGGTTCCAAGAAGAAAACAAAGGTACCAAATACACCACACTTTTGTTATAGTTTAATAAGAAAATCGCACTATATTCTATTTGCTTGACACAAAACAGTGTTACATGTTATGTATTTATTAAACATTTATTCAATAATCTCATTTATTTGCTCAAGCTATTTCTTATGTTCAATATTTATGTATTTACACATCAAAGTGTTTAGCAATTATAGATAATTATAAAGCCACTTTGTGTAAGGCATAGTTGCGTGCACAAAAAAACCCTTTCTATTCTATAATGACTCGTTTGAACCTAGTCATTATTTCTACATCAAATACGTAACTATTAAGTAAGATTAAGGCACATATAAAATCTTTAAAATTTAATTAAAAGTAGCTGCCTGGTGTAACAAACCATAATTAATACTTAAGTTGTTTAATATAATAAACTTTATAAAGAGTTCCCCCTGTAATCTACCTAGGTAAAATACACCTAAAAAATAGATTAAGATCCTAATTTTTATATATACTGTTTAATTTAATAACACTTCTTTTTTTATCTTTTTTCTTGTTTTATTGTTTAAGAAAAGAAGTACTAATAACTAATTATGACTCTTACTTTTATCATACTGACTTTAAAAATTTTTAATCTTGTTTAATACCTTTTCGGGTTTGTTCAAATGAGCTTTAACAGCTATAATTTCTGAATACTTTGAACTTAAAGTGTAAATTATCTACTTAACTTTATACCTTGTAAAGTGATTATTTTGAAAAAGACAAGGGATTATTTGTTTCTTTAATAGTCATTTAAATTTAATACACGATGATTAGCTTCATCCTGGTCTATTTAATGGCATTCATCAATCTTTCCACACCCTAATAAACCCCATAATTTAGTTAATTAAAAACTTCACTTCGCAGTTGAGTGATAAGATGAAAACTAAAAATAACATTATAAACCGAGTTCGTATAGTTTTTATTAATTAATGGGATCTTTACATAAAAATTAACCTTTCCAAATCTTACAAAATCCAGCAAAAATTCAAGTTTAGATCTTTAATTATCATGGTGTTCCAATTCACTCAAGCTGTGGTACCAATTTATAAAAAATAGGAAATGAAATTTTTAATTTAGTAGACACAGCATTTCCTTCATAGATCCTCTTTATTTATGGAAGCTCATACATAACCTTTCAATAACAAGAGAGTTGCTTTAACCCTGTTAAAAGAAATTTATTTGCTTGTTTAAATAAGAGTAATTTCTCTTTTTTGAAGTCAATATGGTATTTATGCAAAATGAGGTTAATATTTTTGTTTTACCAAATCCTTGGCGGGTGATTGGGACACCATACTTGCCACTATAGTTTTACTACATACCTCATTAAATGACCTATCCCCAAAATAAAAGTATGAAATTTTTTCTTAGTAATTAAATATCTCTATTTAATGTAGACTCTATTTTAAAAATTCAGGTGTATAACATTATTTTGCCCTAGAACGTCGTAGAACTACTCTTTGAAACACTTTAACATAGACTAAAACCCCATCACATCTCTAAAACTGTTACTCAAATAAGGAGGTAAGATTTTGAATTCTTTTGATTTGTACTATAAAATCTTTTAACAGTTTGTAAGGCCGCAAGCTAAATTTGTATCAAATGCTTTATGGGGGGATTTTCGGGTTACAAAGGCCCAGGTTTATAGAGTATCAATTACCTTTAAAATGCTTATATCCTTATTAATAGTATATAAAACTAATATATTCTATAACACTTTTAACAAAATAAAGTAAAAGTCATTTAGAAAAGCAAAGTGATAACTAAAGGCTAAACTACTGTCAAAAATTGTTACCATGCTAGAGCTGCTTTCTTCTTAATCCCCGTTAATTAAAGAGTGATTGGCGAACTAATTGTTGGCTCCACTTAGATAATAATATTACTGTATTTAATACTAAAAGGGTAATTCGAAACGGATTAATAGGTTTCTATACCCATAAGGGAGTATTGACCTCCTAATATCTACTGTTGGGGGGTTTTAAAGCACCGATGCGATTAGTTCTAATTTTAAAAATCTTTTATTAATAACTATTTATATTTTCTACCTCATTCTGACCTTTCTTTATTTTTTTTCAATTCATCCTAAACCTCTTTCTCAGGTTAAATGGGTTTTTTTCCCATAAGTAAAGCCCCGCTTGTTTAAAAATTTTGGTAATTTTTTTTTAATTTATACCGATGTAATTTTTAAATTCTTCAATATAGGTATTAATTCATTACGACCATCTGAGGTACTTTTTCAACCTATAAACTCCCACAATCTAATTGATATATACTATCTACAACAATCTAAGGATTAGATATATTTAAACTTTCTAAAAAGTTCTTTTGTTTAGCTGTGTTGGGAGTTTAAATAAATCTTAAATCATCTACCGTTTCTCCCTATTTTTGATTCCGGGGTGATTTTCTTTTATGCTATTAAAAACAACACCCTTCCGAGGCTGTAAACCAGCTAAATCAGTTTAATCAAGTTAAATACCTTTTTGGGCGGAGCACCTACTTGGTTTAAAGACTGGCTTAGGGAAACTAAGGCTTAAACGCCTCTCCAGATAATTTTCCACGAAATTAATGTAGCGTTTAATAGATATAACTTTTATTTAACCTTCTTAATTACGATGTTGACCTTGTTTCATAAATTTAAAGGTCTTTAAAAAGTATAATAGTGGGATTGCTTACCGAGTTAATAAGTGGATTAGTCTTGGTCAAAATGATGTTATATTAAAATTTAAATACTTCTAAACACAGAACTACTATAATTGACAGATTCCGGGCCATAATTTTGTTAATTTTCTAACCTACACCAAAAAACATCTTGAATTTTGTCTCTAACTTAAGGTACTCTATTCTATGAGGACTCTCTGAAAATAATAGCCTTTACCTCTATAACTCCTAGATTAGAGAATCGATAACACTCTATAAAACAGCATCTTCTCCATCAGATTGAAACCCCATAATAAAACTAAGGATTTAATTCCTTGAAGATGATTTAATAATGTAGTGTTTACTAGATATGAATCGTTTTTGAAGTATTTTTATACATAGAAATTTGTGTAGTCCATTCATTTTTGTCGAGCCGCGTTAAACTATAGTTGATTAATATCTCGATAGGACATTTTTAAAATAACCAGTTTACCCTGGCACTTCAGCAGCACCCACCTTACAATATTTAATAAAAATTTGAGGAACCGTCCCTGCTCGTTGCTCTTTACAGGATATTATATGGATGCTATCTGTATTCTAGATCCCGCTCCGATGCCCATTCCTTGGACTAAAGGGGCCAAGAATTTTAATTTGATTATTACCTAATACTCTCAATTCATTAATGAGACCACTACAAATCTTTCGATAAAATAGCTTAGTATTATCGGTTTAGGAGTTTCCCCGGGAGTTCTGGTCCTATCCCACTCAGGTGGTTTTTAGGGAAATAAACTCAAAAAAATCAGCAAGAAAAAAAGCTCAGATACTATACAATTATATCCACACTAATTTTAAATCCTTTTTTGTACAGCGAGAGTGTGCTTTACCCTAAATACTGTATTAAAAAGATAAGGAAACCAGAATACTAGAAACTAGATGTTATTTTTAGTACTAGTATCGGTACATCAACAAGAAAACGAGATATCTTGTGCTGCAAAGAGAGCAGGCTTTGATTTTTATTGGTGAAAAATAAATACAAAAATTTATATTTATTGTTTTAATACTAATATAACTTTGTAAGGTTGGTCTCAATTATAACTCCGGTACGACCCTTAATTGATAGGTTATTTGAATTGGAACGTACTAACAAGTATCTCTTTCATGGAGTTTAGAAACGTTTACCTAACACTATTTAGATCATTATATAAACGATAAATAATTTAGGATGTTTATTCGGTAGTAACGAAAATTAGTTAAAGGATGTGATTTAAATGTAGTGATTTCTGTAGATGAGGGATAGAATACCAACTTTTTGGCTGGCCTCTTCTGAAAAATAGGGATAATTTTTCTACTTGATAATTCAAATAACTCAATAAAATTTGCAATTTCTGTCATGAACATAGACTCCTTTAATATTCCTATTCAATTTGTGGCTATGTTGGTTTGGTTAGGGAGAACATACAATGCACCCTTACGCTATGCACGCTAGGATATTATTTCATAGAATACAGATTTGTATTCTCCCTTGGATGAACATCTTTGCGCAAGAATTTTTTGATAAAAAAATGTTCCCTCGTGAACAAGAAACTCCGCTAGTCGTGATAGATAGTCATAAACTATCTGTTCTAATGGACGCGTAGAAGCTTTTATTAATAGATTTTAGCCTGCCCATTTCTTAAGATTAATCTAAAGGCTTACTGTAATGCTATAATCTCGGGGTAACCAATTACCTTTTGATAAGATTATTAAATATTTATTACTCCTTCCTGAATTTAATTATTACTAATGACTACAGACCCCATCTTTTTTCTTCATAAAATAATACCTGAATTAAAGGAACTTGTTGGAATTTTTTGCAATACATGGGGTTTGTCATTAAAGAAAGCATAGCTTCGGCTTAGCACAAAAAAACTATTTTAGTGGATCACTTTAAGGAAATGATCGATACACCTTCGTATTAAGCCCCGGCAAGCTAATACCCCTAATGTTATTAGCATCAAAGTTTTATATTTCACTTATGTTAAGTTGGTTAAAGATTCTCTCATTTAAGAGGTACTCTTTCATATTAAAAATAAATGAAATATAACTTTGCCATAATTTTTCATATGGTTTCACCTGAGTATGATACGAATAAAATATATTACTATATTTTGTTGGGACTTGATTTTAATTAATAGTTTTGACATTAACGTATTAATGTTTACCCTATAGTCTCTGAAGACCCCCCTGAGAAATAATTTATCCGTTCTCCCAGCTCCTGGTGATTCGCCCCTTAAAGGGTTTTCCAGCAATTCGGTTAAACGAACAAGGAGCAACGATAGGTGATTATACCTTCTGAAAAGATTATATCTCTAAATTCTATAATTATAGATGCAATTTGACTGTAACTAAAGCTATATTAGAAACAATACATAAGCTATTATTAAAAAGATGCATAGATTGTGAGTCATTTTTATTGGTTAAAGAGCGCATAAAGTATGCTAAGTATTAGAATGGCCAAGGGGAAAGGGTGAAACTAAATGGAAATAGCGATGACTTGAAAATACTTTCCGGCCAAAATCATCGTCACTATACTAAATATGTAAAAAATTCAACAGTTTTTTGAGTCATTAATTCAGCTTGTTTAAAAAGCCCTAAGAGAATTCGAACGTATAATAAACTTATTACAGTAACGCGGGCTTTACCCTGTTAGCTTATAAAGCTTTTGCATGTGTGCAAATAAATAAATTATCTTAAACTTTTACCTTCTTTACGCTTGCAAAGGAAGAAAATACAGAAGCGTGCGGTTGTGCTTTTATGGCTTTTATTTTTCTAATGGGCCTCTTCAAGGCTAGCTGGTATAAAATTGATTCTCTTTTCTATCTTTATATGCAAAGCTACGCGTTCTGTAGCACACACCGAAAAGGAAATATGGGCACGTTCCCTAGTCGTACCCCAACAAGTGATAAGCGGAGGGAACAGGCTTAAACTATGCTCAAGCTCCACTATTTTTATTTATTAAGTATATATAGGGTGCTTCACCCAGGATGCGTTGAAAACAAAGGATAGATAAATCAGTTTATCTTCGCATAAAAACCAAATAGATAAGCCTGAGCATTTACACATCAGGCGAACTCCCCTTAACTTCAGTTAAGTAGTAAGGGTTACAAAAATCACACAAGTAGTGTAAAGAGATCAGTAGGCCAGACTTATTTATTACTTTTTTAGAAGCAAGGCTTGCTTTAGCTTGCTAAGCTACACAGAAATAACAGCAAGCAAAATACAAACTGACCCCATTTTTGGACTTCTGTTTTAAACCCTGGAGGTTAACGGTATCTAATTGTGCTTTTGGGCTTTGGTTGGTGTAACATTACATCTAACAATAGTGCACCTTCCCTCTAACATGCTGCTACTATTTTATCTTGGTTTGTTAAGGCTCCATTATCCCCTAGGCTTGTGCTACAAAAAGGCCACTATAGAAAAAATAATACTAACATAAGAAGCTTTAGCAATATAAGCTATTCCTCAATCTAATTTATTTTATAATTATCATTTCTTAGGCACTTGAAGCGGAAAAAAGGGAAATGAACACCAAATCCTACAAAAGAACCATTTAGAAATGGTTATAGCTCTTACCTATACCAACTTTTCCCCTGTTAAATATTAGTCTTGGCTGCGAAGCGCAAAAACGCAAAGCCATACACTCTATTAATATTAACTTATAGGCCTGCTTTATTGAACCCAAAGGTTATGGAATGCCGGTCACGGCTAAAAAAAAATTTATATCTAGCTTGCTAACCTAATAGGGCCTCATTGTTATTTACTGAGCTATAACAAGATTTCAAAACCTTTAAATTTTTCATTACTATTTATTGCTTGTGTTTGTCTTTTTCCCTTATTACCCCCCCCCAGACAGCCAGCTTGCAGGATCTTTGGAATGAAAGCTAATCCTTACCCGTATTTAACGCTGTCCCTCACAAGGCTATATAAATAGCAGCTGTGCGCCGCTACCTAAGCGAGCCTCATTTTTAATGATATATATTGAAATAGGGTGGCTTCCGCATTGCAGGGCCTGATGTGCTTGGATTTTTTCGACGTTGACCCTCCGAAAAGCTAAGTATTTTAAGTACATAATAACTAAAGAATACAGCATAGGAGGTCATAAAGTGAAACCTTTACGAAAACTTATTGGAATCTTTAAGGAATTTAATCTGACCAAAAACTCATTTCCCTCTCATATATTATTATAATATTCGAATTAAGATCGGAGGTCGAAACGCATATCTATATCCTGACAGGATAACCCCTTTACCAGTTTGAAGTTAACTAATTCTGAAATCATTATGCGCAAGTGTAGAGAGGTACAAGCAATTCAACACTTAAAGTCATAGCTATCCGAGTTACAGCTCAACCCTTCTTACCGATACAAGGAACACCTCCTTTATAAGAGAAAAAGATTAAATCAAATAGTTTATTGGTTAAATTTTTAATCCCCGGTGCAACTTCCAGCTACACGGTGAAACCCGTAAATCCTCGACTATAACACAATTAGAAACCGCGATACGAAGATTTCCCAAATAAATGAGTACAGCATTTGGTGCTCGTTCATAGATAAACCATATCTACACAAAACCTACAATTGTTTTTTTACTATTAGCCTAACAGGAAGCAACTTTATTGCACAAGCCTTTTCCAGATGGACGATTGTGAGTTAGTCCAAATCCCGGAGGGTCATATCCACCGTCGAGAATGGTTGGATTTCACGATTACTAGAATTACTTATCTCTGATGTACCGAATTTCAGACTGCAATCCTTATATTTTTTTAATCTATTTTATTGAGATTAGCTTAAAATTCACACTTTTTCAAGCTCCTTTGTCTCATGGGCTTTTATCAATTTATCAGATATAATTATTAAATTATTTTTTATTTCCGCAATACCTTAATAATAGTTTCTTTATTACGATTATTTCCAGCTTTTATCAATTTTTAAAGTTCTTCTAACCCTGAGGAGTAAAGAACCCTTAACTTTTAACCTATTTCAGCCTTGTTTAATCAATTCTATAGTTATCTTGTAATTTGCCACCCTACTACCTTATGATTTATTAAAAATGGTATAAATTATATTATAATTATTGGGAATTTCTTGTAAATACCACAATTTTTAGTAACCATCCCTATCACTAATAATACCACACCGAAATAGGCAAGTACACACTCCGAATTAAAGGCTTTATCCCTATTATTTTAGTTTAATTGGAATATATCTAATTGTACTCCCAAATTCCGATTTGGACGGCAGGGGTTTGCTAAACTTTTTAACAAATCACCCACCCGATGTAAACCAGCCAATTCGATGTGGGACGTCTGGGGTTGTATTAAGGTCTGACTACATAAGGGTCTAGATACTTCAATTTTTTTCGGGGTTAAGTCTCTCTTTTATATTCATCAGATAACCTAATTCATAGAAGCTTTGAAATTATTACAATTTCATTGCATCCTTCTATTGATATAATCGTTCTTTATTTCTGGAATTTAAAACAACGGCTTTCCTAATAAAAAGGTAAGTCCGCACATTTTTTAACCAATTAAGGATAGTTATCGAAATTTGGTATAATAAAAGTCCGATATTTGTATTTATAGACTGTTATAACATAATTAAAGGACTATCTTCACCATGATTACTGATAGTACCTTTCCCTTTAGAATATGTTTGAATGCACTTTAAGTAACTAAATCCTCTTGGATGTATAACTAATACCTAATCGTAGCATTCAACTATTATGTAGAAAGTATTGATTCTTTTCTCCAATAAATAGGAAAAAAAGATCCCTCGCATCAAACAACCCTGTTAACAGCCAGGGGTGTTTTGGTCTAGTATTTTCTAACTACGATCTCGCGCAATAGTTAACTAATTAAACGTGGCCTGATTTTAAATTTTTACTAGGATTATTTTAGAAAGCGGTTTGATTTGATAATTTCTTTCGAAACCCATTAGAGTACACCCTTATATTACTTAAATGTTATTAGTATAGAATCCTACCGTCTCTCGTTCCTTTGTACAATACAAAGATTTGTTTATGGCCTTGCGTGGACATTTAAACCTGGTAATGACTTAGATCCGCGATAACCTCATCTCTCTTTCGATGACCTTCTGCCTTATTTACCATACCTGTAGTAATTACTTCAGCAACTCAATACTTTCGTATATGGTTGGGTACCCAGAAGCTTTAAAGTTCCCCGGATCATTTGATAAGTTTATCCCGGCGTACTTTAGACCCTACTCCAAGAAGCACAGGAATATGTGGCAACGTCTATAGCCCACAAACTATAAAAGGCCATGAGGACTTGTCTTTGTCCCCTTTTTCTATCCATATATCCAGGATCAACGCCTTATCCGTAAGTAGACGAACTCTACTCTATAAAATATTTTTTTATTATGCCACGGCAAGTCCAAAAACAAACCCAGTGGGATTTCGTTTAATTTGAATGGAAACCAAGTTTCACAACATTAACTGAAAAACAGCCGTGCAACTTCTGTAATATTAATTATACAAAATTGTGGTAAGGGTTTTTCCGAGAATTACGAATAAACAAATACTTCACTAACTGTTTTTCAGAAATCCCGGGTCTAAGTGTGGATTTCCGAGTTCCTGCGTTGAGCACATTCTCTGAGGTGGAATGCTTACACTTTCATTTATAGACCAAAAGGAATATTGTAATATTAATTGTTACTGTCGTAA
>JACYFI010001583.1:0-14417 GCA_020975735.1 Ophiocordyceps xuefengensis | reverse complement strand
GTTAACCGCTCATCAATTTAGTGTTAGTTAATACAATTCTTACTTTCAATAGAAAAAACCTGTAACACAACTTTAGTTGCGTCCACTTCCGCCTTCTGTTTTTTTACAGGCATAGCTAGTAAACACAAATCAAAAAGGAAAAACAAACCATCGCCATGAAAACCTGCAAAGTCCAATTATAATCAATAATAATCAGGCAGCTTACATTAGGCATAAAACTTTTTGTGGTGCGCCTTTTCGTTATTCCTTGTTAAACAGGAATAATATGTCCAAGCTGTCTTCATTTTATTTTTGAACACTTACTATAAAAAGAAACAACTCTCGTATTTTATAGATAATTGGACCTTGCACCACGGGATATTTAAGTCAAATTGTACAAAAAAATCCTGCTCTCAATTCAGCATAATTATAAGTGGTAAATAATTAAGGCTTCTACTGGGGCTTTAATGATAGATAACAATCTTTATGCTTACTCAAAATTTTATTTATTAAACTTTACTATTCCAATTAAAATTAAGATCAATAGGAGCAAAGAGACTCTAAAAATCTATGGGCTATACCCATGTGTAAAGGGCTGTTTTCTCTTCTGGTATTTTATTTAGTTCTGGAATAAATGAGAAACAAAAATGTGGTTTAATTGGGTGGAATAATTACTTGTCCTATAGAACTAACAATAGTATTTTTTTATGTCTGTTACAGAAGCTCGGGCTTTGTTTATCTCTAAAAATTCTTTCACACACACCACCAATACTAAATATATGTTGACTACAAGCGTATTTTTATATTTTCTATGCTTGATATTCAAACTTGAATCATTTACGATAATAGAAACTATACTAACGGTACTCTAGTTTTCAATTGTAGGAGAAGAATAATTAAGGCTTACTACCGACTAGTTTAAATTTATACTGTATTATTTAAGGAGCTTGGCGCCTTTTAGCTAATGTGTTAAGTTTTGTCGTATTTTGATTATTATTCATAGCTAAGTAAAAAAAATAATATCTGAAAGTTATTAAGAGCGTTGCGCCCTGAAAATTTGAGTTTCCTCATATGGTTCATCATCATTATTTAATAAGGAATAAAAGATGGCCGTAATCTTACACCTCTGGCCCCTGAATAAAAAACTGTAACATCCCTGATCCAAATCTAATTAAAACCTATGTAAATTGTAATAATTTTTATTTCCTTTTTCCTTAATTATAAAATATAGTATGATACGGGTAGTCAAGAAATTTGAACTGACACATGCTGGAGTGGAAACCAGAAGTCTACATTAACCCTATAACCCCTTGGCTACAAAGCCCCTTTGGGCTTTAATCTATATATTTTTACTATTATAAAATCTTTAAAACCATATTAAAACCAATAACTCCGATATAAAAATTAACATTTTACATCAACTGATACCTTGATGGCTAATTAAAATATAATATATGACAACCTCTTTGTCTATATGCTTTTATTTTTACTTATTTTAGCGTAGCATATTGCAGCTAAGCGTACTTGTTTCACCAAAGCTCACTATAATTCAGGACAATATATTATTCATACTAGATCTCTGGTTTTGAAGCCTTCTAATTGATAATCTTTGCAGATAATTAACGGCTATGTTGGGTGGTGTAACATACATACATGCACATATTTGATTCACTATTAGTACTATGGGAATGATAGTCAGGATTCCGAACCTGAAACGCACAATGCTAAGTTTACAGGTTTTGCCAATTAAATACACCCCCTAAAAGTAGTAAATTCTATATTAATCTATTTTTTGCTAACCAATTTTTTTTCCTGTTTTAAGCATAGTCTTGCCTTTAAAAACAATACCGTAAGCATACACTGGCACTTTGTGTACGTTCCTTTATGCTGCTTGTACCTTTATTTTGTTGTGCGGCATATTTCGGTGCAGCACCGCAAGAAATAAATGAATAAGTTATCCTCCTACAAAGGAAACTAACAACTAGACCCTTACTTAGTTTATAAGATGGTAAAAAGATATCTTGCAGGCCTGGTTTTGATTTTTTACCCGTGCTTCGCTATAAAGAGAGCTACCAGCTACCCTCAAAAGATTAAAAATTTTTCATTTTTCATAAGATATATAAATTAATTAAAAAAGCCAAATACATTCTAATTCAAAGGGGGATGATTCCCATACACGTTCCAAATTAGACCGGGCCATAAGCTAAATTGTTGTCTTACCCTTATGATAACCTCTCTTGTTATAATTACTATAAGATCTAAAAGGGAATGCGTAGGCTAAAAATATTTTAGAAGCTTCGTTAGGCAATTTAAAATTGTTTTGTTTTGGACTTGCAGGGGCATCGAACACCATTTCCAAGGTTAAAAGTCATAGTATTCACCATTATACTAAAAGTCCTTACCGCCCCACGGTCAGACTTCGACTTACACCCAAAGCAATTTCAGTCTCTGCTTCGGCCCAATTGAGCATCCAACAGGCATTCTTAGGAATAACAGGAAATCTGAATCAGGTGTAAAAAACACAAAGACTATCTCATCAAATTACCTACCTTATAAAAATTACTTTTATATAATTCTATTAATAAAATAACACTACCCTTACGTGTCGTCAAGCTACTCTTTTTTTTCTTAGCCAAAGCACAAACAAAGGAAGATATGAGAATAATTGCACCGACAGCAATGGTGATGCTCTGAAGGACAAAAGTGCGTATTTCTTCTGTTATTATAATTTTCACCATTAATGCTACAGGATTTTACATTGGGTTGGCTGCGCCTTTATTTAATTCTTGTTAAAAGAAGAATATGCCAAGCTCAAATTTTTATTTAAGATAGCGTCAGCTCAGCCACTGTTGAAAATAAATAGCTTAACGTAATCGTTCAGGATAAATTAATAGAAGTTTGACATATTAGTCCATAAACCACACTCTAATTAATTAAATTCTTTATTTATTTTGTATTTAGATTATTCAAGAAAAATGATCTTAAACTCATTAGTGGAGCTTGGCGCTTTTTCCATTTTTTGTCTTATATTTCTCTCAATTGCCTATCAAGGCTTACTGAAAAATATGAAGACTAAAAGTAGTCCATAAATAACTGTTATCTAGTGAGTGACCTTTGCACACTCATGGTACTACCCCAGTTGGCTTAAGTACTCTTGTCTAGCATTTCACCACTTAGACTTTAAACTATTATTCAAAATCCAAAGTTTCCAAGCCATACCAGCTTAAGGCTACAAGGTGAATTCCGAACCTTATTGTTACTGTTTGGCGAGCGCATGCTTACCCAATTAACCCCTATAACCAATTTTTTTTGTTGCTTAATCTTAGGGCTGCTTAGCGATTTTTTCCCTCTCACTTAGTCAATGCTACGAAAGACAAAAATACAAAAACTATTTTAGATATTCATATTTATTTTAAAGTTATCCAACTTTAATGCTAGGGCTCTGAAGTTGTTTAAAATTATTAGTTATTATAAAGCGTCAATTACTTTTTATCAGGCCGGTGTATTGAAAACATTACATACTTCTAATTTTTTCTTCTGGTGTATGAGAGTTAGCGCACAAATAAACATAACTAAAATTAAAATGTTTTTGTCTATAAGGGTATTTCTTGCAGTATTCTTCTGGCTAAGCCTTTCAAGGCATAGAAAAAGTACAAGCTCACAAAATTAATAATAAATAATACTTTTCTCTCTTTTGGTGTCTTTTTCTACTGATCCCCTGCGTTAGAATCACGGGGTTTGCTTTTGTAAGGGGTGCTATTAACAGTACGTAAACATCGCGCCAAGCCACTCAGGCCTGCGAAGCGCGGAACACGCCCATTTTGTAATTATTAGGAAAATACCCAGAAAAGACTTATAAATAAATTACTCTGCCTATATAGTCATCAACTTGGCCATTTAAATAAAATCTAATACAAGATGTATTCCTCCTATGTGTGCATTTATGTATTGTTTCACCAACACAGCCATTTATTAAAAATATTAAGGCAAAAAGTATTCTCTTTGTCTTTAACTATCAAAAAACCTACATCTTTGTGCATCGGCAGTAAAAACCTCTAAATTCATTCAAGAAAACTCCAGGCAGTGTGAGTTAAATTACAGATTCTAAAGTTTTTGGCCAGGGTACCCGTCAAATTTGTTTAACAATCTAAAGGCTGCAAAGTAGAGCCTAAATAAGTATACCTATGTTCATCTTGATACAATCTTATTATTGAATTAAGACTCATTTGTAATTAAGCTGTGCGATGAAAGGTCTTTATTATTGTTACGGCAGATATGCTTTACCGATTAAGATATAACGCTTCGTCGGGCTAATAGTCCTTTGCACTTATAACCCGGACATGATCCCGGATATGATTGACTGTACATTCAAACCCAAGGGTATAGACTAGACAGGACTCGGAATACCGCCTTGGAAGCATTGAGAAAGAGCTATGTCCGTAAACCTCGCTTAACCTTACTAATTCCTCTTTATTTAATGAGGCTACAAGCAGAGCCTCCAGGAATTTGCTCCTAGCCTATTCTTGCTCGGCTCATACACTCATACTTGATATCCTTTATTTTATTATTTGTTTGTGTATACTGTTTTATAGAAGCAAAGCATCACTAGGTGTGTTTTGTACTTTTATTTGGGTTATTAGCTAGCCTTCTTTAGTTTTAATTTGTTGTTTCTATGTTTTTGTACTTATCTTCGAAAAGATCAGGGTGACTAAGCGAACAAGGTCCCGCCTTCTAAGAAGCGAGAAAAAGATATGCAAACCAATCACCTTATCTTAGGAGATTCAAGGCAATAAAATCCGGCGGAGCCTAAGCCTGCCTACAACAAATAGGTAGGCATTTTCTTAAAGGTGGAAACATGCCCATTATTTTGACCTGCACCCTTATCTGCCTCCGACAAAGTGCATGTGTGACCTTAAGGGTTAATACAGGTATAAAGATTAAACATGGACAAGTATACCTTGCAAAACGAATAAAAGTGAGTTGTGCTGATGTATAACAAGAACAAAATTAGCTAAAGATAAAAGCACAAGCTTTGGCAATACCAAAACTACACAAGATTGCTAATTATTACTAATATTGTAAGCCACGTGCCAGTATTTGCACCTTGCTTCCATTGTTACAAAACAATTGACATTTACTTTATATGCAACACACGGATAGATCTATTAATAAATAGTGGAATTTATAAATTAGTACTTTATCTTTAAAATGCCTCAGAGGATTCGTACGGAAAAAGCCTAATAAATGTCTTATAGTTATTAATACGTATATTTAAGAAATTACTTGAAGATAAGGTTTCCGTGCCTATATGCGATTCCAGCCACTTTAATCTTAACTAAAACTTAGCGTTCCTTGCCGTGCTTAATGCATAACATTTGTCCTTAAGTTAAAAAAGAAAATTCTATGTATAATGAATACAGAATAGATATATTATAGCAAAAGGGCTAATATATATATTGTTAATTTTAGGCACATAAAACAACAGGGGTTAACTCATAAGGGTTAGCTACCATATCTTTAACCTTTATGAGTTAAAACTCATTTCTTTGTTCCCAGCCGTACAAAAGGTTGTTCCTTATTTATTCTAATTTCCCTCAGATAAGATAGAAAACCCATACTGTCTACACGACGCTATTAACCCAGCTCATGTAACTTTTTAATCGACCGAACAGTCGCACCCTACAAGTTCGTTCTGCGTCCATGAGGATAAGTTAAGCCGAACGCTCCGAGGGTGCCAAAACTACCGCAAACTCATATTTTTACACTCTTGCGCAAATTACCTGTTCTAATATGGTATCATATTGATTCTTTGTTCCACTTTCTTCAAAATGGTTTCAGACCTCATGTCTTCATTTATATTCTTATATTTAAAGATTCCTTTAAGATATTTTCTACTACTATAAGGCACCACCTCTAATCCGTTATAACTATTATTGAATAAGTAATGTAATTCTCAGTAAATCTTCCTCTATTCATAGGGGCATCCCTTCTAGCGAATTATGCCCCCACCTTAAAACTTTTATTTTATAGCCCGGGTGCTCATCGTTATAATCCTGATTCAGTTTAAATGCTTGTCTTATTCTCAATCGAATGTCAGCAACTTTACCACAAATCCCTCAAATCCTGTGAATTTTATACGCTATTATCTTACTTTGGGTGTGAAAAAACGGAAGAACTTTCGCAAATTAAGTCCGGAAAATTTTGTTAACAACCAAATTCTAAACCATGCGACAAAAATCGGACTTATTCTTTTCCTTAGATATCCACAAATTATAGTCAAGATTAACAAACTAATCACATTAGATGCCTTATCCTCGACTGTGTTGAAGGAACGATAAAAAATTAATTGCACTTTGTATATCTAGTTTAGATATTTCGATTTTTTAAATAGTCTTTGCATATATGTGCTAGTCCTGAAGCCCCGTTGCAAGGCCATAGAAAAAAATAAAAGCACAAAAAAAGCAACGCACCGAAGAAGTAAAGTCATCTTATCACCTTGAATCTGGTATTCTTTATTTTTATTAGGCGGGTTATCCATAAGAAGTTAATTCAGGAAGCCTCCTTTGTTGCGTTTAGTTAGACCTCAGATTATAAATTTGGCCTAATACTTACTTAATTATTCTATCTTACGTTACATATATCTTTATTTTCAATTAATATAGAGCTTTAGCTTGCGACAAAAAAGTTATAGCTCAATTTTTTTGGCGTGTGGCGTGCCTTCGAATCGAGGGTATTTATGAAGATGATTGCTCATTACTACACCTAAAAAATGCGCCTAAATACGGTTGAATTTCAAACTTATGCAGCATTATCAGATCATTACATAGAACTCCTCACTTTTCATGTTTATTTGTATTCTTTTTCTAAATATAACTTTAATCGTTTTTTAAGTGTGGACAAGCGCGCAAAAGCTGCGCAAGCTAGTTGATTTGAAAGATAATCAGGCTAAAAAAAGCTTTTATTCTTTTTTCTTATGAACCAAAATCATCAAACCGACAGTTACTATACCAGTATACGTGTTCAAAGATCAAGTGGTGGGAACGGGTAGTATTTGTGAAGAAGCCTGTAAACTAAAATTTGGCCCCACCTGAAACCCACCTTTAAACGAGCAAAAGCATCCAATAAGGGCGTTTGAGTTATATACTCATAGGATTACATTGAAATTAGATTTTCATCTAAATAAAACTGAACTGAAACCTTTGAATGATGAAATTACATTCTTCAATCCTCCCTTTTCTTTTAATGAAAATATACAGAAGCGATCTGCGCTTATAACGTTCTAGTTAAATCTCCTTTAGATTCTAATTCCTTTTACTTCTCAATATTTTTTATAACCCATCAGAATTATATATTTGGATTATTGGAATAAAGCTTTAACGACTTATATGACAAGATACCTTATAATCCGATGCCGTTGCCAGTATATTGTAACCTTTGGTACAGGATATGCAGGCCCAGAAAAAAATTATCTGAGAGCACGGCCCCACAAATTTTTTTGATCCTTATCCGTAGGGAATAAGGTATATGATTACACACGGAGGCATTTTTATTTAAGATAGAAATTAATGTTAGCTTTGTTATATTTGGTGGCGGGGCACTTAAAAATAAATTAATGTCTTGTGAGTTTAGCGTTTAGACTTTTCTATCTCTGCGCTTCGGCTGTACCCCCTTTATGGCTTAACAGTTTATAGTATTACTGGTAAATAAGGCTCTTATTTAATATACTAAACATATTTTCTCAACAAACTAGAACAATTTATATCTTTTCTTTTTATTTTCAAAGCTTAAAGCATTAGAAAAAAGATCTTATTATAGCAAACATTTTCAAATTTATTAAATCATTTAATTCTAAATTTGTTTTTTTCTTATTATTTTTTATTTAATATCTTACTTAAATTAGCGGTTAAAACTATTTGTTTATTAAATTTATACCTCATTAAGAGAAATCATTTAAGGCCTATAATTTTATTAATCAATTTCAAATATGTATTTCGTTATTTTAACTAATAGTAATAGATTTCTATTGTTTTGTTCAAATAACATGATGAATTTTAATAGAAATTGATAAAAAATCAGTTTAATTTTATAATTTTAGAAAGGTTGTTCTTAGGGTATTGGCGAATCAGTAGAAAAGTAGATTCCATACTAGATAAATTCCTTGTTTTTTAAGACTAAAAATTATGGAAATATTTTTGATATTCTACTACTCTGCTTGCAGGCCGGAGGCCTTTATTTTCGTGACAAGCAAGCATTTTTTCTTTAATATAAAGAATATAAACGATTTTTTAAATTTTGGATTAACCATATTATTTATTTTTAAATTGTAATTTTTTTATTGTAATATTAGGGCTTGTCTCATTTCACGTATATAAAGTAATATTGTTTATTGTTGAATGTGTAAATTTTCCGGGCTTATCACTTTATGCTTCTTAAATAACTTTGTCTACTTTTTAAGTAGTATTAATATTTATACGCCATCGATTTAATGTTTTTTGAAACATAAATTAAGAATAACTTTAATTATTTTATTAATATTATATTTTAACGGTATATTTTTTAACATTATTTTAGTTATAACAAATAAAATAATATGTTTACCATTCTTTAGAAAAAGAAGTAAATATTTTATTTTGTTGCGTATCCTCCCCCGATTTTTTTTTTTAAGCAACTGTGTCTTTAGAATTTATTTTCAAAGTTATTGTTTAGAATATTTGTCATGATTTGGTTTTTATCGGTGTTGGCAGCCTCTTTATTGCAGACAGGCAACCCCCCTATAAGGATAGCTTTAGCGTAGCTTATTTTGAACCTGATCCTGAGGTTTATGGGGATTTAGACAAGACCCACGCACAAAAAAAGCATAAATTATTTTTACTTATTTTCTTATGAAATAAATTATAATATAAATGTTGGGCGCTAGTATTAAAAGGATTGTTGTTTATACATCAATTACTCCCTTTTAGTCGGTTGAACGGTTTTCATGTTTACAATTATTTGGTTTAAAAAATAAACTTCCGCTTCAAAGTGATACTATTTTAGTAAATTCTTGAATTTACCCAATTATGTATTAATATCTTATTCCCTTGCTTATTATTGCGTAGCTCGCTTAACACTAAGAACATAATTAATAAAGCAAGAGGTTATAGCAAATCATTTCATGTTCGTTGCATCTTCTATTTGCTGTCGAAGCATTCTGGCATGATGTAGAAACATGTGTAACATATCCCTTACACCCTAGCATACGTAGCATAAGGATCAAGGTTTAAGGGACCGAAATATTAGCGTGGTGTTTATAGGATCCAGGCGGATTTATAAAAAAACCAAAGCCTACCCATAAAAGCGCAAGACAAAATGACTAGAAAAAAAAATACTTCAAAGGACCAAACATCCCCTAGCGTTAGCTTCTCCAAAATAATCCCAAGATCGTATCCTTATCATCTTTGGTATCCTAATGCCCTCCCTAACGCAATCTGCTAAAGATATGCTAGATAATCAAACAGTAAGGAAATTTTAGCCCCGTTGTGAAGCTTTTAGATATTCAAAACATAATATCCCCTTTTTCACACGCAGCTTGCTGGATGATAATAAGCAAAGATAAAAAAAAAATAGCTCTAAATATAGAAACGTTTATAAAGTTTAGCATAAACGCAATCATGAAAATTTACATTTAATATTCTCAATTTATCTTCCTAATTCCTACCATAGTAATCCTACCAAATTACAACTTAAATATATTTTAAAGTGATAAGGCTGCATAATACTTATGTACCCATGGGGATAAAAAAGCAATGTCTGCCCCAGCCAAATAAATAATTATGATATGATTTAAAAAAGTTAGGACTACTAAAATACGCAAACAAATAATTTAAGGTTATTAAGTTCACACCTGTTTTACCTCTTTACAGGGGTCTGTGGCCGACATAAAACTTGTCTCCCTACATAGTTCCTATACCAAAGGTCCTGCATAGAATAGAACTGAATTACAGGTGGATTATCTATTATAAATTTATTTTTCTATGATTAGATCTTTTTCGTTTTTTATTTTCGACAATAGCTTGCGCTAACGCCACGAAGCAAAAAAGGACTCAGTAAAGGCCCCCAGATTAATCTAACATTCTTTATTAAAAATTCCTAACAATTTCATTCATATGAAAAGATAAACAATACAAAGAATACTGCATAGTCACATTGTCAATTACCTTAATAATCTTTAAAATTCTCTAACGATATCACGTATATTAGTACCAGTAAAGCTGCATAGGGTCTTACTCGTCTAAAACTAGGTAACCTTGTACTGCACAGACTATTCCAATTTACGAGTCAATCAAAGACAGCTGTTGTAGATTGTTTACCCATTCACGGAAGACAGCATTTAACGAGCCAAGGCATTTCCGCTACCTTAGGGACCTACGTTAAGGTCCGCCTTTAACCGGGGTTTCCGTCGACCTCAAATAATAGGTATCATTTAATATTTCCTACTGTTCAACCACAGAAAGGCCGCGCACCGGGCGATTTGCACACTTATACTTAGATCTTTTTATCTTTTCCAGCAAAGTGCTGTGTTTTTTTATTAAAAGCGCGTACAACATCATTTTTAGCTTTCTTTTATGAATAATCAGAAGAAATTTGAGCCCTCCTTATTCCGAGTTACGGTAGTAATTGCCAGATTCCTTTCGAGCCACCAAACTTTTACCTTTGAGGTGATTAGGTATGTAGTTACCTAAATTGAATTATTTAAAAATATAATCGGCGTTAAGAATTCATCCGGATTATAATAGAACAATTTTGCTCTAACCCTCCTTATAGATGAACTTTAAAACTTCATGAACAATGCGGACTATTTTTTTACCGTGCGGAGCCTTCATAAAGTCATATGTCTTCTGGTTCCCTGTAAAGGGATAAGCTATGACTCAGGTAATACAATTTTTTGTTTTATCTGCAAGACTTGTAATCATAAAATCTAGAACTTTTACTGTTGGGGATTGTTTTAAACTTTACCGTGTCTTTTAAAATACATTTGGTAAAGCATTTGTAATAGAAGCAACTATTTCTTATAACGTGTGTGATTTTAAACCATAGTTTTAACTCTTATCACCTAATATTGAATCTTTTTCCTCTAATTAACTTACAAAAAACATTTCTATTCGCCTTCTACATAACCCTAATACTCAGTAAAGGAGTTTATAATAGCAAAATCTCTTTTTAACCAGGTCTCACACCGGTCTTTTTTTAGGTAAATAAAGGATCCAATGCTTTAGGCATAGTACCGTGAATATCATAGAGCTTTATATTGACATTTCAGCTAATCCCTTCTGTAGTAAATGCTGCTTATTAATCATTACTTTACCAGCTTGTTAAATACAGACTGAAAAGTACTACACACTTCCTCCTGTTAATTAAAAGGAAGAGCTTTTACTGGTTCAAAAATCATAATCCCTATATCTTAATAGGAGCGCAAAGCTTCATAAAACTCGCCCTCACTACGCATACTACCTCTGCCCCTCATTAAGATTTAATTCCTTATTCTCGTCTAAAAGAATTCTTAATCCGTTTTTCTGTGAGGAAAATTTGTAGAAACCAGCTCTTACGTCTTATACCCTAATTTTAAGTTTGATTTTTTTTTATTGATAGAATATATTGGAAGCATCATTCTGCTGTTTTTTTAATATCAAAAAAAAAAGATAAATCCCGACAATTATAAGATTAGATCAAGTTGTATTATGTATGCCTTCTTACATTAATTAAAGACTATATAACCCAAGATTGGGACCAATAATTTCATTTTTGGGCTTGTAAAGTAATATTATCTAGATTTTTCTAATCTACAATTATTAAATTCCAAGTTTCCCTGGGGGCCCGAGTACAACTTACCAATTATTTATTAAATATTTGAAAACCAATCCTACTCGTTGGCTCTTTTACAGCCAGGTTTTTTTCCCCACGTATACCGATTAGATCCCCGATACCCTATTCTATACATAAATCTTTCCTAACTTCTTACACCATACATCAGTGGATTAGCTGATCCGCTTCAAGGACTTTTCTGTCCATAAGTTTGGGTATTAGGAGCTTTAGGGATTCGTCCCCGGAAGTTTGGTTCATTATTCACAAATGTCGTGGGTCCTAATTCCCATATTTCAATAAGGTTAGCCATTATGTCGCCCTTCTATTCTCTTATTGCTTACCTTTTTTTCAGGATTTAGGTACGAGTTTGTTCATTTTGACTCTTAGATTAACACTATTATTGTTGTTATTAGAAATCAATATATTTTACTATTTTTTCAGCACATTTTTTATCTTAAATTGTTTGATCCTTAAGAAAAAAGGATTTTATCAACGCTTAAATCTTTTAGAAAATATAAATTAGAAGGGCAAGTTACTTAATTATATTCCCTATAAAGCTTTAAGGGCGGAAAATTTCTTTATATTACTCATGTCACCCATTCTCACCTTGGAGATAAATTGATTCATAATTCTGTGTAAAAAAAAAACACTCCATTTTTACTCAAGCGTTCTGCTACCCCGCAAAACGCCCCTGACTAACAAACATTTTAGTATATTCTTCAATAATTTAAAGCTAAGCATATATGTATTGTAAAATACATAAACGGTTATTTAAACTGAGCTACTGAAAATAATACATTTTTTAGGCGTGACAGGCCTACCCAGCAAGCAAAGTCCTTGTACATTAAAATACTTGTTAAATAGAACCAATTCTTTAATACGTAATACTAGACTGGTTGAGCATTCAATACCATTCTAAACTGTTGAAAGTATTAAACGCTATTATAAGAACATAAAATATATTTATAAATTGAAACTATAACTGTTTAGCACCCAATACTATTATAACTGTTTAAGTATTAAACCTATACTGTTGAGCATTAAAACTAGTTTAGATGTTATAGATAGAGACTTTAGTCATTTGAAGGGTTTTAATTGAAACTAATTTACACAAAATCTCTTTATTTCAGAACCTAGGAGATGGTCATAGTAGTGTTTCACAACACTTCCCGCGCATCGATTGTATTGTGATTCTCTTAGTGTAAGTAATCTCTATGAAACGTTTCTGTACAAGGTTTGGGTATATTGTCTTTAGATCCCGTTAAACTTTTTTCGATGCTTCTATAGCTTTACACAAGTCCCGCTACTGTTCGAGGTCATTAAAATTATGGCTTGCTTCTAAGCACCTATTCTCTTGTCGACTTTGAATCAAATCACCTTCTTACTATCACTTGCACTAATAATTAGGACTTAAACTATTGTCTGGGCTATTCCCTTTTTGGATAAACACGGAAATCTGGCTTATTAACGAATTTATCCCTAAGTATTTTTAATAAATTCTGTCAACTTATTCCATTTGGACAGACCAACGGGTCATGTTTTTACGCTACTTCGGTAAGCTCCCCCGGAATTTAATAAAAAATTATTAAATAAATAATTATAATTGTTAATCTAGCTGCTTGAAATACGAAAGAAGTGTCTTAACTATACTCGCTCTATTCTTTACAGCTGTCTTTTAATACCTAAAATATCCACCAGATGTAGGGATAAATCTAGAAAAATCTAATTTTGGTGGCTCATACTTTAAATCTAGACCTGATTTAACTTTCACGCTCCTGCAGGTTTTAGCTGTAACTATTTTGCTTAAATCTCGCGTAAAGCGATTTTGTTTCTTAAGTAGTTGGGAAAGCTCTAAGATCATTTATATTCAACTTCCCTGACTAACTTCTTTACCTAAATTGTACTGATTATTATATTCTTTTAATACCCTTTCGAAATTAGAATTTTAAGTTAACATTAACATAGTTTTCACCATATGTTTAGGCGAGCTTCCCTAATAAAGGAATAACGTTTTTAACATATTATATTTCGGTTTAACCTATACTCGAAATAAAGCTTTCTCTTTCGCTTAAAAAGCTTCTTCTGGCTGTAACATAGCCCTTAATAGTCTTGTAAAGTAAAATTAGTTGGCATGTTTTAATAAGCAGCTGAATAGGTGAGGATTTCTTTTTTTAGGAGCGAAGCGCCGCACTTCTCCTTATAATACCACCTACTCTTTTTGCCTAAATTAAACCACTACCTACATAACATTACATGACGTTATCTTTAGTCATTTATAGATTATCCTGTTATTTTTGTTATCTAATGAAATTCGACATTTTTCCTGCTGGCTAGGCTCAGCAGCAGCACAGAATTCATTACTATAACCTTTTTAATAGGATTATTGAGGATGTCTGATTGTAAATGATATTTCTAATAATGTTTTTTGGTTTAGTTTGGTAGATACCGTATAGTTATGTTAATGAAAATAATTTATGAGAAGAATTAATATTTATTTTACTAATGGCCATGTTGCTTCTTACGAATGAGGCCTGAAACTATATCTTGAGCCTTATAATTATATACTATAATTATAGCAACAACCAATTTTAGTCTGA
>JACYFI010001599.1:0-14886 GCA_020975735.1 Ophiocordyceps xuefengensis | reverse complement strand
ATTTCAATATTGCCATTTGTTAAACTTCACTTGTTCTGAGATTTAATTAACATCAGAATAAATAAAAATTAAATATAGAAACGGCCTCCTAATATACAATTAAATAAGAAAAGAACCTATTTAAAGGGTTTAATCCGTAATATATTAGATTAAAGGAGAAAAATAGATGCAAAATAATCCATTAAAAGACATAAGAAGATGCTATAGGAATATTTATTAAATGTATACCAGGTTACTAACCGAAAAATAACTGCAAAATACTTAAAAAATCTAGATATTCTACTTGTATAACCATTAGAAATATTACACTCTTATAAAGGGTGTTGAAGATCAAAACTGCAGTTGACCTACTGGGCTTATTTTTTTTTTTTCAACCTTAAAAAATAGGCCTAAATATTTTATACTTGGATTGTACTTTATATTTTTTTCTGTGTGTGCCGAGTTATTCTACATACTAAAGCATCTAAGCCCCTGCTTTGCATCCTTACATTCCTAGCTTGCGCACACAGCAAGAATACATAACGAAGCTAGCTTACATAGGGGATTGATGCCCGCCAATATATCCACATATTCCAAATTCCCTTAGGAACAGGGTTTCAGGATTAGGGGGTTCGCAACTTCGTTCCCCTCTGGGTTGGTATTAAGGTATAACACTACATCACCCCCTTTCGAGAATAGGAAAATAATCATAGAAATCCTGCCGACCCTTGAGAAGGGGAAAAAAGTCTACATCGCGTTTAGTGTACTGATCCTTGGCCAGTTTGCGTATTTGTGGTTAATATTTTTTATAGCTTATGCGTAAACATTCACTAAGGAAATAAAATGAATAAATAAGGAGTAAGGCATCGCCCCATCTAAGTGTAACAAAATATGTAAGGAAAAATTCTACACCAACCTCTTACATTTAATAATCGCCCCCATACGGGAGTCCTTCGCCTAGAATGCTTTATAGATCTCATCAAACGCGGGGTGTCAGACTTGAACTGGACATACCCCCAGATCGAAATTCTGTAGGACTATATTAGCCTTATAGCCGTTTTAAAGAAATATTTAATTGTCATTTTGCCTTTTCCGATTATCCTTTAATTTGTTAGGTAGGGCGGAGGCCTTTTCCAAACTTACCGGAGCAGCTGAGGATCAGCGAGCCATATTGAAACACTAATATTTAATTTATTACAGGATTCAACAAATATTTTAGGTTATAAGGGTGAGCGAAGTAATCTGTTAAAATAACAACTTAGTTTATTATTAAGTTAAAGTAAGAATTTAGATTTTTTTGTGTCTTCTAATCCTGAAACTGAAAGGTGATAGATAAAGGGGATTTGTCAGAAGTAACAGAAGCTCACCCTAGGAGGCTCCACCCTATATGATTAAAATTTAAAGATATTTTTTAGGTTTGCCTTAAATTTATAGGTTGGCGTATGCCACCACCTAAAGAACAGCCACTTTTAGCCTAGCTCCCTTTAAGCTTTACTGGCACACGCAAAGGGGGATAAAGGAGGTATGGGATAGACCCGCATTGTATGCATGTTTTTCACCTAACCAACCCAACCGAAACACCTTAGAAATTAATTGACCTCTTAATACCCATATAATATCTTAAATATGTACTAAGATTCTATTTTTAGATCAATATTGGAGTTAAAGGTTTTTTTGAGTCTGTTATTCAAAGCAAAAACAAATGAGCCCATATGGTATTGCAAGCTCTGTCTAAGAAAATAAATTTTAATAATGGAATTCAAATTATGGAAATCAAATATATGAGCGTCAATGAAAGGTTCCCAATCTAATCCCTCTAATCTATGGTTTCAGAATTATCATTTTATAAAGCTGTTTTATTCACATTTACTATGTTTACTTTTCTATTTCGGGACGTTTTTTGTCATATTCAAACATCAGACCTCAGATTCACTTCTTCCATTTTTACTCCTTTATTCCTTTCCCGGACTGATCCCTCAAAATGTTTGAGGCGCAGAGCTCATATCCTTAGATTCTATTTTGAGGATTCAGAAATTGACAACTTTGAATTTGATTCAGCTTCATCTTCGGACTTGGTGGTGTACAGGATAGGATTTACTTAGCGGTTAAGTGAGATGATTCTGATAAAGCTGTCGTCGAAGGAGATTGGGTGATGCATGTCTGAGTCTATTTGATAATCATCCCCTTCTAAAGTTGGACCTCACCGTCCTTTGTTCATTATATTTACCACCTGTGGAGCTTATGAAACAGATAAAATGTGTCCGTCGCTGTGGGTAGCATTCTAAATCCGTTAGGGTGGATACTCGACGACGGGTCAACCCGAGCTATAATAATTCACTCCGCTGTATTTCTCTTCCGGGACTGGTAACGACGAACTCAAGCGATTCACTATCTGACGAAATAAGGAAAATCTGATTTACTCTGGTATTTTCGTCGATTTAGGTATGTTATCAGGGTTGGATTCCATATTAGGGCATTTCTCTGCTGGCCCCTAGTATGAATATGATCCATTGGGGTGTTTCTCCTTCAGGCATAAGTATTCGAATGCTGGTCCATTACTTCTCCTTGTGGCGCGGGAGTCTCGCTGATATAAGAAGTAGAAATCTGTACCATTCCTTGGCGTTTAACATAAAATATGCAGTACGTACTAAATATCTCTAACTATTATTTTCTTATTATCATTTATCATTTCATTTAGTACTTCTTTTTCTGTGACATGTTTAAATCTGCATATCGTTATTATTTAGGACCGCTACAGTAAAACCATTCAGACACTAATCAAAAACCATCATAAACGGATAACAAAGAGGTCAAGTAACAGAGTGTTCGATTTCATAACCTAAATGCGATGGATGATCTGGTTAAATTGATTAGGCCTAATATTCTTCACAGGCCTAAACCAGCTATGAGATTGTAACGTATGTATAAACTTGGAACCCATTGGAAACCCTGTCCAAGAAGAAAACCAAGTACCAACATACATCCTCACTTAAAAAGGTAAATCGAGGAAAACACTATTATTTCTCATTTGCTTAGAAAAAACAAGTTGTTCATGTTATGTGTTTATGAACATTTCAAAGTAATTCTCTATATGCTTCAAAGAGCTTATTTTCATATGGGGGCAAAAATATTGCTTTACCCATCAAAGTTTTTTAAATACTTTAAGTATAAAAGACCCCACTTAATAAGAAGTTGCGACACAACAACTTTTTATTCTATTATGTAGTCGTTGACACACTATCTTATTTACATCTTACGTAGAACCATAAAATAAGACTTAAGGCTTACAATTACATCTTTAAGAATAAAGTAAAAAGAGCTTGGGCTGGTGGTTAACAAACCATTCAATTAATATTAATTTTCGTTTATATTAATAAGATTTATAAGAGTCGTATGTAATCTACTTAAGGTAAAATACCAAAAAATATATAATATCTGAATTACTTATAATACTTTAAATACACGCCTTTTCTGTTTTTTACTTTTTTTTTTGGTTTTATGTTGTTTGTAGAAAAGTAAAGTTAAAATTGATAATTAATCTTCTCTACTTCTATTCATACCTGACTTTAAAAAATCTTATTTTTCTAGATCCTTTCGGTTGTTAACATGATTTTAACAGCTATATTCTGACTTACCTTTAAACAAAATTAAATATCTCTAACACTTTATACCGCTTTGTAAAGGTATATTTTTGAAAGCAAAGGAAATTTTTATTTTATCTTGAAATACGTCATTAACTTACTATACAGACAAATTTTACTTCATCTGGTCTATTTAAGCTTTCTTGAATTTTCCAACCACCCTATAAACCCATTAAATTTTTTGTTAAAAAAACTTCATCTTCGATGGTTGAGTAAATTAAGAGAAAAGCTAAAATCATGCCATATTAAGACCAGTTCGTATTAGCTTTTTATTCATTAATGAATGTGTCTTACATAAAAAAACCCTCCCCTCTACAAATCTGCAAATTCACTTTAGATTTCTAATATCTGTGTATAATTCAGCTAAGCATGGTACACCATTAAAATTAGGAATTGGAAATTTTATTAAATTTACAGACCAGGCATTCTGGTTCATAGATCCCCTTTATATTTATAAGATGCATACATACCTTCTCAATATCAGAGCGTGCTTTATCCTGTTAAAAAGTAAATTACTCAGCCTTTGTTTAAAAAGAGATAATCTGCTTCTTTTTTAGTTACAATAAAGGGGGTATTTTTATCAAAATGCAGGTATAATTTTTTATTAGCCAAATCCCTTTGCGCATTGGGAACATAAGGTTGCCATTATTTTGGTTTCTACACATACTACATTAAATTGTCCTATCCCGAAAAAAATGTATGCGAAATTTTCTTAGTCATAACGATATTTCTCGTATTTATGTAACCCTATTCTTAAATTCCAGGTGTTACATTATAAGGCTGAACGTTTAAGAACTCCTTTGTGAGACTTTGTAAGATAAAATCCTACAACCATCTGAAACCTGGTTACCTCAATAAGGGAGTAGAGTTTGAAGTTCTTCTTGTTTTCGTACCTATCAAATCTTTTAAAGTTTTAGGCTTCAGGTAAATATTGGATATTGCTTATTGGGGATTTTCAGGTTACAAAGGCCAGGTCAATATTGAATATTATACCTTAAAAAATGTTCTAAACTAACTTATTAGTTAAATAACAATAACTTTTCTAATAACACTTAAAACTAAAAAGGTAAAACTTCATTTAGGAAAGCAAATGGACTACTAAAGGCTAATACTACTGATCAAAAAATGTACCCATCTAAGCTCCTTTCTATCCCCTTAATTAAAGAGTGGATGGGCGCAAACGTAATTGTTGCTCCTACTTAGATAGAATAATATTACTGTCATTAAAATAAAGGTAAATTCGAAATAGGATTAAATGGGTTCTGATACCCACTAGGAGGTGCATTGAGCTCCTAAATTCTGCTGTAGAGTTAACGCATCACCTTTATTAGTTTAATTTAGGAGAGAATATTTATATTAATACTATTTATATTTCTGATTCATCTACCTTTAGTTTATTTTTTAATTCATCTAACCCCTCTCCTTAGTTAAATGGGTTTTTGTTTTTCCATAAGTGGTAAAGCCGCTTGTTTAAATCTTTCGTAAATTTTTTATTTTTTAGACCATGTAATTTAAATTTTTTCAATATAGGTATAATTTAACTTACGAACATCTGTAAGTTTTCAACTTATAAATCTTACCCCCACAAGCTAATGTTAGATACATATCTACCACAATTAAGGTTACAAATTTAAACTTTATCTGAAACCTTCTTTATTCTTTACTGTGTTGAGGTCTAAAAATACAATCTTAAATTACACTGGCTTTCTCCTTAATATTTTGACCGGGTGATTTCTTGTAATTGCTATAAAAAAACTCCTTTCCCGGGTCCTGTTAAAAACCAGCTGAAATCCAGTTTAAATCAAAATAAATTTACTTTTGGGCGGAGCATCTGTTTTAAACGCTGCCTTAGGGAAAAGTAACGCCTAAACGCATCAGATAATTTCCACTATTTTAATGGTAGGGCTTTTATAGGATATAACTTTATTTAAACCCTTTCTAATGCACGATGTTGCCTGTTTTCTCAAATTCAAAAACTTCTTTAAAAGTAAATAGTCGGATTGCTCTTACGAGTAATAAAGGGAATAGTTTTTGTCAAAAATTGATTACATTTTAAATTTAAATCTCTCTAAAACCATGATTATCTACAATTGAACAGATTCGCCCCCTTCAATTTTATGTTATTTTACCTACACCAAAACAATTGAATTTTGTCTAATAAGGACCATATCCCATTATAATTGAAGACCTTCCTGGAAATATTAGCATTGCTTTCCTATAACACTACCTTAATACAGAATTAGAGTAACACCCTATAAAAAAGCATCCTTGCTCCATCAGTAAAACCCAAGTAATATAATAACCATTTAATTGCGAAGTTGATTTTAGTAATGTACGTTTTGCTTGAAATATAACAATGTTTTCGGGAAGTATCCTTTAAACATAGAATTACTCTGTTTATTCTCCTTTTTTGTGGAAGCCTCGGGATTAATTACGTAGTTAACTTCCCTTTGAATTTTTAAAACCAGTTTCCCCTGGCACTTAGGCAACCCCTTCATATTTATGATAATATGAGAACCGCTGCTCGTGCCTTTTACAGGATATTATACTAACTGAATTTAGATCCGGTATAGACCAATCCTTGGACTAAGCAAGAACTCATTAATGGATTTAATTATATAACACTCAATCATTTCCTTGGACCAACTACCAAATTATTGGATAATAATTTTTAGTTATATACGCCTAGGTTTCCCCGGGGTGATTTGGTACCTGAATCAAGTGCTTTTCGTATGGGAAAATATAAGCTCAAAGAAATAGCAAGGGGATAAAAATTAAGCTTCAGATACTAGTAATCAATTATCACCCTATATTTAATCCCTTTTTGTACGCTGAGAGTGTGGTTCATAAATACGTAATCTAAAGATAAAAACCACGAAAGTAGAAAATCTAGGATGTATTAGTGATACGGTCGGGTACAATCTAACAAAAAAAATATCTGCCTGCTGGCAAAGGCAGCAGCAGCTTCTGATTTTCTTGGTGAAAAACTACCAAAAATTATTTTCTTATTAGGTCTTAAATACTAAAATAATTTTTTTAGGTGTCTCAATTTAATACTCCTGACCACCCTCATTGTATAGATATTCTGAGAGAAAGGTTTCACTTCAAGTATCTCTTCTGAGCTTTAGAACGTTACCTTAAGAATATTTAATCCTTTATATACACAGTCAAAATAATTTAAGGATGGTTTACTAGGTCATGAAAGGAACATTTATTAAAATGAGATATAAGTGTAGTGATTCTAGCAGATTGGGGCTTAGAAATGCCAACTTTTTAGTCTTGGGCTGCTTTTGGAAATAAATAATTTTCTACCTTATCATTCAAATTAACTTGAAAAAAGTTTGCGAATTGTTGTCCATAAACATTAGTGACTCTTTAATTAGTTCGTAATTTAATTTTGGGCTGTTAGCGTGTAGGTTAGTGAACATACATCACGCCTTGGAGCAAGCAAAGTAGAAATATTATTAACTAAAATACGACTTTGTATTCTTTCCTCCGAGAATCATCTCTTGCGACAAGAATTTTGATAGAAAAATGGTCCGTCAGTTGCAAAGAAAATCCCCCTAGTCGTGCATTAGAGTCTAAACCTTTTTGTCATCTATGGAGGGGTATCTTTTAATAAACAGGCATTATAGGCCTAGCCATTTTTAAGATTATCTAAAGCTTTAGTATGGGCTGATATCCCCTTCCCCCGGGGGAGAAAATTATACTTTGATAAGATTAATTTAATTATTATTAAACTCCCTTCCTGTATTAATTTAGTGAACTATATCCTACAGAACCATTTTTAGTCCATTTCATATTTATAATACCTTGGATGTTTAGAACTTGTTGGAAGTTTTTTATACATGGGTTTATCTATTTGAGGGCATAGCTTCCGCTTAGCCACAAGAAACCTATTGTTAGTGACACTTTAGTATAAATTTGATCCATTCACTTCTTATTTTAAGCCCGCCAAGATAATACAGCTAACCTGTTTTAATTTTAGCATTCAAGTTTATATTTTCTTAGGTGTAAATATTACTAGATCTTCATTTAAGAGTACTTTTTAGTATAAAATTAAATGAATTATAACTATGCCCCTATGATTTTTCATTTGGTTGGCACTAGTAGTTACAGAATAAATATCTATTTCACTTAGTTGTTGGACCTAAGTTTAATTAATAGTTAACATTTAACGAAAATTCAATCCCTTTAACCCATAGTCTCTTGGAAGACCCCTTTGAGAAGATTAATCCCGTCCGCAGTTTACTGCTGATCCCCTTTAAAAGGGTTTTCCAAGATAATTGGGTTAAATTTCAAACAGGACAGAAGTATTATACCTTCTGGAGATTATATCCCTCGAAATTCATAACATGTCATTAGGATGCAATTACTGTAACCTAACAAAAAGGCTATATAGAAACCAAACATAACCTATTTATTACAAAAGATGATAGATTAATTGCAGCATTTACTTGTTAAAGCAATAAATCGGATATGCAGTATAGAATGGCCAAAGAGGGAAGGTGAAACTAAAGAAAAAAGGGTCGATCTTGAAAAATCACTTCGGCCAAATATTGTCACATATATAAAATATTAAAAATACAAAGTTTGTGATATGAATCTTTTAGTTTAATGAAGCCCTTCCTAGTATGACCGAACTCTATAAAGTTATAACAGTACGGCGCTTTAACGGTTTTGAAGGCTAATAGAAGCTTTGTATTTGTCTCAAATTAAATATTATCTTTAAACTTTACCCTTTTACGCTTTGCCATAAGAAAAAATCAAATGAGAACAGTGCGGTTGTTGATTTAAGTGCTTTAATTTTCTGATCCTTGCAGATGTTAGCTCTAACAAATTATTTTTTCCAATCTTTTAATGCAAGACTTACGCTTCCTGTAAGCACACCCCACCTGGATAAAAGGAATCTGGGGCCCAGCGGTCGAAGTCACCACCAAGGAGTTTATGAGCGACGCAAAGGCTTGTATGCATAAAGCTCACCTATTTCGTTAATTTTAAGATAATATAAGGGGTCCCTTCACCCAGAAGGTAAACAAAGGATAGATAATCCAGCTTATGCTTTTCGCATCAGAACAATAGATTAAGCTGATGCGACTATTTTTACACATCGTGGCAAGACTCCCTTAATCTTTCAGTAAGATATAAGTGGGTACAAAATAACAAAGAGTAGGTGTGATAAGTCTAGTAGGCAGACTTATTTATATATTTACGGAAGCAAGGCTTGCTTTTAGCCCTTGCTAAGCAAGAAAAAATAACGCAAGCAAAATAAAAACTAAAGTTTGGTACTTGTGTTGTAACCCTGAGTGTTATGTCTCTAATTTGGCTTTTGGGCTTGTGGTTGGTGTAACATAGTCATACATAGACTGCCCTTTCCTTAATCATGCACTTGCTAATATTTTATGTCTTTTGTGTTTTTTAAGAGGCTCTTATCCTAGCTTTGTGTCCTCAAAAAGCACTAGTAAAAAAAATATACTAAACTAAAAAGAGCTTAGCAATCTAAAAGAGCTAATCCTTAAATCTGAAATTGAAATTTATAAAATTTATCTATTCCATAGATCTTTAAGCGGGAATAACGGATGACTCGATGAACATCTTCCAAAATCAAAAGATACCATTTAGCAAATTGGTTTATGCCTACCTTATTACAACTTTTTCCTTTTAAAATTAGTCTTGCTGCGAAAGCGCAAAAACGCTAAAGCCAGTACACTCTATGGTACATATAAAGGCTTATGAGCCTGTTCTGTATTGAACAAAAGGTTTATGGTATATGCCGGGGTCACGCAAAAAAAAAATTAATATCTGAAGCTTGCTAATCACCATTAAGGCACTTTTGTTTAATGCTTAGCCTTTAACAGTACCAAAAACGCTTTATTTCAAAAGTCATTCTTATTATTGTTGTGTTGGTTCCTATTTTCCCTTTCATTCCCCCCCTCCGCAAACAGCCAGCTTGGGCAGATCCTTAGAAGAAGCGGATCCTTGTCCTAATTTACTCGCTGTCTCCACTAAAAAGGCTTTACTAAAAAAAAATGGCAGCTCTGCGGCAGCTACTCTAGAAGGCTATTTTCTTAATTATTATTTGATAAATAAGAGGGGCTTTCGCATCGCGCGGGCCTGGGAGTGGCCTTGAGATTTTAGACGGTTGAACCCTCATAAGGCTATAAATTTAAGACTAAAACCAAAGAAACGAGAATAGGTCATAAAGAAACCGTTAGAAAACTTATTGGAACTTTTTAAGAATTATCTGACCAAAAACTCAATCCCTCAATATTATTTATTATTAATCGAATTAGATTCGGATTCGCAAACCGATACTCCCTTATGTGACAGGGATAACCTTTACAGTTAAGTTAGGTAATTCTAGGTAATCTTATGAACAGTGTTGAGGGAGACAAGGAGATTCAACTCTTCCAAAAAGTCTAGCTATCGAGTTTTTACAAAGCTCAACCCTTCTTACGAATAAAGGAGGCCCTCCCTCTTATAAGAGAAAATCATTAAATCATAAGTTTTGTTAATTCACTCCCCGTGCAACTTCACTACAGGAACCGTAGTTTCGGACTAAACAACAATTGAGCGCGCATACGCAGATTCCCATATAAAGACAGCTCTTTGGTGCTTTCATAGATACCGATAGCTCCAAGAACCCCTGCTTGTTTTTTTTACTAACTATAACGAAACAAAACCTTATTGCAATAAAAGCTCTTTCAGCATGGTGACGAGTGGTTAGTACAGATCCGAAGGCGCATTTCACGCGTGACTATGTTGAATTTAAACAATTAACTTAGTAATTACTATTTCAAATCGTAGTCGAATTTCAGAGCACAAAATCCCTCAAAATTTCTATTCCTATTTGTTTTCTGCAGGTTAGCTCTAAATTCACCATTTGCATACCCTTTGTTCTACATTGACTTATGCAAATTTTACATTGATATATTTTAATTATTTCATTTCAGCACTACTTAATAATACTCCTTTTCGATTCAATTCCATGCTCTTTATCATTTTAAGTTTTCAAACCTGACGAAATGATAATACCTTTTAACTTTAACTATTTTTCAGGCGCTTTTACACATCAATCTAAAGGTTAAGTCTTTTAATTTAACCCAACTAATCTTTTTGGATTATTTACAAAAAATGGTATAAATTATATCTATAATATTAGAAATTTCCTTACAAAATACACCAATTTTAGTACATTCCTTCACTAAAAATTTACTCATCTCACCCGGATAGCAAAGTATCACTCCATTAAGGCTTCTATTCCCTATTATTCTTGAGTTATTGAATGTTTAAACTGTACTCCAAATCCTGATTGGTGCGCCAGGAGATTGCTTAATTTTAACCAATAAAATAACAACCTTTACCCCCCGAGAAACCCCAGCAATTTTCATTTGTGGAGTTCTGGTATGATATAGTCTGACACTAAGGGTCTTAGATATACTTCAATAAATATGGCCGGGTAAGCTCATCTTTAAGATTTCATAAGATAAACCTTAATTCAATAGAAGCTTTAAGTTGATACAATTCAGGCAATCCCTCTTCCTATTTGTTTAATATGTTTTTTATTTCTCTGATGAAAAACTAACGGCTTTGCCAAATAAAAGGTAGTCCGCATTTTTTTACCTTTAATTAAAAGGGATATTATCCTGAAATGTGGTCATAACTAAATCGATATTGATCTCTATAGATGGGTATAACATTGAGATAGATATCCTCACCATTAGCTCTTACTATACACCCCTCCCTTTAAATATGTTTGAATACACTGTTTAAATTATCTAATCCTTTCTCTGTGTCAGACTGATCCCTTAATTCTAGCTTCACAATATGTGACTTTTATCTGATTTTAATCAACCAATAAATGGCTAAAAAGGATCCCTCTTGCATCAAAAAACCTGTTTATAAACCCCAGGGGTGTTTTAGGTTTTATAATTTTCTAAACTAGGTCCTAGGGCAATAGTTGAAACATAGCGTTCTGATTTAATTTACCTGGTATATTTTTAGAAAGGGCTTTGATTTGATAATCTTCTTCGAACCCCATTAGAGTAACTTAATACTAAAAATACTTTTGGGGTCATAACTACGTGTACTGGGGTTACTCTCTTTTTCAAATTCACAAGGGTTGTTTATGGCCTAAGACGGGAAATTTAAACCTTGTAGATTGACTTAGACCGGGATAACCTGATTTCTCTTTTTCGATTCACTTTCTGACTTATTACCATGCCCTGAGTTAACTTACTTCAACGCCACTTCAACTACCCTTTATCGTATATGTTTGGTACCAGAAAGCTTTAAAGGTTGTCCCCCGGAATTTTGTCAGTTTATCCCGCGTACCCTTGAGCCCTTAGGCCAAGCAAGCCAGGAGATTGTGGCACGTTATAGGCCGCAAAAATATAAAGGCCATGATAAACCTGCTCTTTCTGTCCCCTTTTTCCTAGCTTTAATATCCGGGATCTATGCCGTTATTCGGTAGAGCGAACCTTACTCTTATTCAAATATTTTTATATTATTTAGCCACGCTATCCAAAATAAAGCCAGGTGATTTCGTTAAAAATTACTATGGGTAAACCCAATAGTTTCACAACATTTAATTGAAACAGCCGTGCCAACTCCTGTATTTAATAATTTATACATGTGGTAAGGTTATCTTTCGAAGGCAATTAGCCGAATTATACACGATACTCACTACTGTTGTTCGAGACGGTCTAGTGATTTTCAGCTCCGGAGATGCAAACAGACCTCTTTGAGGTGGAAAATATACACTTTTATTTTTTATAGACCCAAAGAAATGTATTTTAATAATTACATTGTTTTACTGACAACTCAAATTATAAATTTTATCTTACATCTATGCATCTCATTACAATTTACTGCAAAGACTACTTTGGGTATCTGATTCTGTTTGTTCTCTTGGCCTTCGCCATCAAACGTCAGTTTTCTCCCTAAAGGGGTGCCTTCGCCTTTACCGAGTCATCCTTTGGTATTTAAAGAATTTTTACTCGATATCCTCCTAAAAGTAACTCCCTCCTCACAATAAAACTCTATCAAAGTACTAACATTTATATAGAACTATAATTACCGTTGCTAGGTACTGACTTTAAACCATTGAGATGAATCATACTAGGTCTCTTACGTTTTTACCGCCGACTGCCAGCAGGTAAATTAGTAAGAACAATTTTAACAATACTGTCATTATCATAAATAAAACAAGCTGTTTTTCAAATTTTAATTATAAATCCCTATTAGATTCATTCTTGGTAGGACCCTGATCCAATAAATAGGGCTTGCCACTTCTTCAAGTTCGCCACGTGAGCCGTTAGGTCCTTGACCAAAATTCCTCACTGCTGTACTAAATTTGCATTGGGGTTTTCTTTCAAAGACCCCAATGTGGTTCGATCAAACCTTTCAGATTCGACTTTACGAAGAGGTGGGTTGGCCAGGTAAAGTCATCACCTTAACACTCATGCGCTATCCTCGAAATATTATCTCTCTAAAGCGGAAAGCCTTGTACCCCCTTATATTTATTATGGAAGGATGTTACTTCTCTTTTAATAGCCGGGCAACATTATATCTTTCATACTCATCTGTTTACACCACACTCTTTATTAATAACCATTTATTATTGTGTGACTTAATGTAGAATTCCACAGACGAACGAATTAAGCATGTGGGTCAAACGCACACTTCACCGCATTCCAATCAGAGGCCTCACCAAACCAACCAATTATTTTTTGGTGATTTCATTTCATAAAATACTTTCTTTTATGAATGAAAATGATTTTCCATTACATCACCTATAAGTTGCTAATATAAATTTGAATATAATGGAGAGCGATAAATATTATATGACTCATTTTATACAATAACTTATAACTACAAAACAAAGATTCTTCCTTTGTTCGTCCTTTTATACACATACAAAAGTCTTTACCTCTGGAGCCCTAGACTATAGAATTAATAAACAGTATTCAGTAAGGGGCGCCTCATAATAGAAGCGGTTTGCCTGCTGCATAATCATGCCGAAAAACCTCCAGCACAGCTATGCAGCTATGATGCAAGGCAGTAATTTCACCCTATTTCTAAATTTTTTATTTCCCTTATAAGGGATAGAATTTTATTGTTTATATATTTTCCCTTTACTTACTTTTTAACTCCTCTCCACATATATTGCAAGCTTATAGTGTCAGCCATAAACCAGCTTTGCTTTCCGGTATCTTACACGCATAAAATAAAAAATACAGCAATTCTTTACGTGTATCTAGGTAGTAAATTAAGCTTTAAGATTTATATTTAAAGTTAGTCTTGTATTATGTATTTTTTGCTCTACTTAAAGAATTCTTGGTATTTTTATACAAGTTACCTTACCATTTAAAACACTTTGACATATCTTTAATGTAAGGCGTTTGTAGTACACTTAAACAATCCCATGCAAACCAAAATGTCGCTGTTCAGCGGCCCAGAAATTTACTGTTAAACTCATTATAACCCTAATTAAAGGGTAGTGTACCGCCTGTGACTAAAAGATAAAAATATATTTTCTGTCTAGTTCATTTGAAAGTAATTTGGTCAACCCAAAATTTTTTTATCATAATAATTTATGTATTGGTATATCGTACGTTGTATTCTCTCGGCTTACTTTTCTCTACACCTTCTCCCACAATTTATTTTCATCATCCTTTAGATTGATTATCCTCAGGATAAGGTATATATTTTCGAAACTTCCCCCCTTATCAGATTATACCTCCCTATTCCACCACCATCAAAAACAGGCTTTTATAGGATGAGACGGTATTTCGTATTATTAAAGTTAATCTCTTTCTTTCATTAAATTATATTGCTCATCCGTCGGGATTTACTATAAAAATGTCATAACAACTCCAGATCTTCAACTAATTCAGAAGAATCGTTTATCCACATTTACAACTAACGTTCCCTTTCTTTACATCCCTTTAATAATTATTATCTAAAAAATAAAATGGTTAAGAAATATAATTATAAATTCATTAATACTATACGCAAATCGACAAGGGCCCTAGTTTAAATTCAGCCGAAAGTCGTATAAGAGCCTAGTATACTAAATAATCTAATAATAAAATCACAATTTAAAGACACTTTTTAGAATTTTACATTAATTTTTAGTAAATGAAATCTAAATAACAATTACATCATTCCTAGTCTTATAATAACTATTACATAATCCTACACCAAAAACTCTATTTAAAACACAACTAATAGTGTAGAAAGAACGAAGTAAAATAAATAATCG
>JACYFI010001598.1:0-15754 GCA_020975735.1 Ophiocordyceps xuefengensis | reverse complement strand
TTAGCAAAGCTAAAGGCTCGCCTATAATGTATTAACCTAATTAAAAATAGTAACTCCCCTTTGGGTCTAAACCATTCAATCCGACAACTTTATTAAGTTTTAAAAGGGATTCGGCAAAGTTCAGCAATGCCCGAAAGCTTTAATTAAATTCAAAAAAGCATAAGGTAACGTTCCTTCAAATCTCTTATTGAGGAGCATATTTGCTGAGCAATACAAAATTTTAACCATTTATTAGTAACAGGCTTTTGTAACATTATAGTTAATAAGAATAATATAAAACGATTACCCTAAAAATGCTCGAAGAGATAAGAATTGTTGAACCAATCTAGTTTATAATATTGTAAATGAAAAATTATATTATTTAAGACTTGCCCTTACATTATTTCTGCGGGCTGGTCCAGTTAGGCTTTATGTTTTCACTTTTATAGGCTAGCTTACGCTTAGCACCCATGATCTCTCGGTAAAAACAGTGCATCCAAAAAAGTATTAGAAAAGATTGAATATACCTATTTATTATTTTTTAGGTAAAAATTAAAACACCAAAAATCATGAATTATAGGGTGTTTGAGATAATATAATATTTATATTACAAGGAATTGTAGGTCAACGTAAGAGCACACTTACTTGTGGTAAGTCTTGGCTCCAGGTTTCGAATCCATGGTTTTTATTTACCCTTTATGGGTACATTTTTTAAAATATAAAGTATTAATATGATAGGTAATTTTAATTAGATTAAATCACAAAATCAAGATACCTGTGATTCTGTCTGTGTTTTTTAAGTATATATAAAAAAAATAGGGTATAGGTATGGGTATTGAAAATGGGTGTTTTTTATAGGGATAATGTAAAAGCAGATTCCCTTATTGTAAGAGTAAATGTTAAAGCGATGTTTGTCATTGATGCAAGAATCAAGATGTGCTTTCAAAATTTGAAATCTTTCTTTATGTAGGTATATTACATGCTATGATGTAGTTACAACCATAAGTTACCGAAATACGTAAATGATAAAATAAGGTGTTGTGTTTGGGTGGTAACATTACATGCTACCCAAATTTAGTATCCTTTTCTGGAGAAGAAAAACAAAATCACTTTCTTGCCTTGCTTACTGGCTGGCCGGCTAAGCTGGCTGGCTGGCGAAGCGAGCGAGTTGCAGTTTGTTTTTGCGTATCCCCCCCTAGAAAGGGATTCAAGCACACTGGAAAGGAGTTAAATTAAATTGCTCTGAGCTACTTAGTTTGGCTAAGCTTGCTACCTAAAAAAGTTTTCTTTTAGATAGAAGGGGCTTTAACCTAAAAACTAATTTCCCTGTTTTTATCTCTGTAAAAAGACTAAAAGTTTTACGTGATATCAGACATAATAGATACAGGTCTCGCTGGTTTTTTTCAGTTGATCCCCTTTCAACACCAGCAGGAGATGCATCAGAAATAAGGTGTGGCTTTTTTGGTAGATATACATAAGAAACAAAGAATAAAAAAAGTATTGAAGGATAACATTCAGAGATAAATGCTTAAGTGTATTATTCACCACCTTATTTTATATTGTGGTTTGGGGCTAGGCCTTTATTCAATGTTTAACAAAGAATATATGCAAGCTATTAATATAAAAAATGTAAAAAATTTTAATAATTAAAAGGATACGCCATTTTGTTGCAGACGTACAAGCTACCGCTTGCCATATAAAGATAAAAATAATTGCTAAAGCTCCGTGTGTTAATTTCCTAATATATATTTGGTCGTCAGCAGAAGACCCGGTCGATCAAACTAAAATTATATATTTTTTTTTATTTAGCGCTATTTTGTAAGAAACCAGGGCCCTACATTTTCCTAAGGGCTGGGTGTGTTTTAAAGGTATAATCTCTAATACTCAATACGTTGGGTAATTATAAGAGTTCGAGTTTCTCTTCTAGCCTCCACCTTGACTGATTTAGGTGATTATATAATTTATTGTATTAGAGTACGCATTTACCACGAGACCCTTACCTTCACACAATAGCTGATCGATTTTTTGCAATAAACATGTCACATAAATATAATTTGCATTTTCATATTAAAATGACCTTAAAGTGACAAATTAAGAGAGCTGTACTATCATAATTGAATTTTTCTGTCCTTTCTAGCAGCAACTCTCCAAATTTTCCTAGGTGTTGAACTTAATACCTGATTGATTTTAATTTCGGGGTTTTCAAGCTTAAGTGAGGTGTGAACTTTTTTTTTTTGACTTGATTAAAATATCTATCTTACGTCCTTGTTTGGGCATTCTAACCCGCTAAAATCTAAAAGCAGTGATATATCTATTTTAATTTTAAATAGATAGCATATAATTTAATTTACTGCTATCTTTAATGTTGATCATCCTCATTAACTGTAATTTACTAAAAAGGTGTTGGTATAACATGGGGGTGGTTTATTGATTTTAGATACAAACATACACAATAAATATTCATATATTTCATTTTTTAATAAGTATATTAATATTGACTATAACTGTTTTTTACAAACCCTAGACAGGTTTGGGTATCTGAAATTAATTCAATTTCGTAAAGCAACATTTTGTTTATTTTACAAATTTGGTTTATTTAATACCAAAATAATAATACAATGGTGACACACCTAAAAAATAATAGAAACCTTTAATATTATTATTTGTAATACAGGATAATATTATTTGGATGTCCTAACTTCATGATTTTAGTTTCTTATATTTTTACCTTATTGACATTGCAAAAGTTTTTTGGATTATATATATTAAGGTACTATACATAGAAATTTCTGAATTAATCCAACTACCAGGGGGATTAATGATACTTTTTATGCGGTGGTAAGTTTTGTTTTAATGCATCCGTTGGTTGCTTAATTATTATTATGAAGCTAAAGGACTAGTTAGTTATCCATACGATACTCGGCAACCAGAGTTTGGATCAAGGGAGGGAAAGCCCGCACATTTGTAACGTTAGCATCCTCTGTCAAAAAGTGGGGAAAGGATGAAATCTGATAGTCTAGTGACCCATTCGAGGCCCAGCGTCTATTGAGTAAGCTTAAAACCTGCCTGAACCCGTATTTTACCCAGGTATCTTACAAGACGGTCATATTAGTCGAAATAGGATATGTGGCTCATTGTGTTATGATTTGGGTAAATGAAGAATGGACAATGGATCAACCCTAGCAAACCCACGGGTACTCCAATAAAGTAGCATATAACGTAGAAGAGTGGAGCTCTAAGGACGGATTAAAGAACATAATCTAATTGAACTCGGATTACCTTACATCCTAAAGACCATGGTATCAAGGAGTCATAGACCATCTAATGGAGGACCCAGGCATTAGGCGTCTGTTAGGGGCTACACCGCACTATCGCTGAAGTTCCAGGGTACCCAAGGCTTTAGACTCGACGGTTTTGGTAAACTATCAGAAGATGTTATGAACTTTAGTAGGAAATCCATAACAAAGTTTTGTTGTGAAGGTACATTATACACATTTTATTTCATATGTAATAGAATTATATTACGCCAGCTCTATCAAACATTCAAAGTAAAGCCCCTAGCACATAGACTCCGGGTATAATACCTAATAACGTTGGAAGGATTGCGAGGAGAATTGTTAAGTGAATTATATCCAAGCTGTAAAGAATGGTAATTTCCAATCCCCACCCAGGAGAAGATATATATAATAGCAAAGGCTAACGGAGTAACGACCATAGATCTAAACCCCCTCCTAAGAGCAAATCAGTACAGGAATGTAAAAGAAATTAGATTTATGAAAGCTCTATTTTATGAACCACATTTAACGAAGAAGCAGATTCATGGGTTTGACTAACAGAAGCCTGCCACCACCCGTATTTAAAATTGTTGACAGAAATTCGTTTATGGCTAATGGATTTTTATCAGAAGGAGGACATTACTAAAGTTTTGACGAATAGAATCATAACCAACTGGTGATGTCTTGAAACTGAAAGAATTAAGACCCAAAGATTTTTGGGATTTATTCGAAAGGCGTTGAGAGGGCTGGGTTACATTGGGAATTCAACACTTTACCTCTACAACTCCGTGCATGGAAACCTTCACGGTGTCTCTAAAGGCCCCAATTACAAAATATCTTTTTCGATAAACTCACCGCGTTTTATTTCGGTGAACTATAAAGAAGATTTCGGAGCCGTGGGAATCCAAAACGCGTTAAACTATTACCCAATTATAATTCATTCGTGCCCTAAAAAGAAAAGAGCGCAAAACCTCTTGAAGGGACGAAAATTAAAGTTACATTAAAGCTTTTACGACCTATATCCCGTCTAAGCTAGATATCGACCCTAAATTTAAGAAGATGGAATACATTTAGATTATGCTAGATGACATGGGAATTCATAAGGTGTTAGAGGATCAAAAAGAAGCTGTGTAATCTTCATTCCAACGATTAAGGTGTTCTTGTGAAGGACTAGTTAGGGTTAGAGCTTTTGGAAGCTAAAACCATAAAATAAACCAACGCTAAAACACAGAAAGGCTGATTCCTACTTCGGTTAGAGCAAATAGAGGAAAGTAATCTCGAGACTTAAATTTCAGAATGAAGAAATTGGTATTTGGACAGAAATATAAAGAAAAATGAGACTTCTAAAGCCCCGAAAGACAAGGTCACAAAAAAATTATCAAAGTCAATTTGTTGCTTTAAAAAAGGTAAGACCAACCAGAATCATATCTGAATGGCTTAAGAAATCTAAAGATGCTATTAATCTAACTATACCAAGTTTCAGCTACAAGAGTATAATAAAATACTATCGTTTTCGCAGAGTAGTTTAAGCACTATCCAGGCAAAGTACACACTATATTCGGAAGAAATCTATGTGCCAAGACTTTAGCCCGCCAAATTCAAAGGTATTGGAACTCAATGCTCAAATAATTTGCAACTTTATGGTAAACATCTAAAGGGGCAAGTATAAGCAATGAGTCTCGCCGTTAAAGCTAGTACTAGGAATAAACCACTGCGTCACTTTGATAATAAAAAGGTAGGATGATATTATAGTTTAATATTCAATGCCCGAAGATATCCAAAGCTGTTTTTGGGAAGTATTAGTTTGTGTTCTATGGTGTTCTTCGACCCACAGAAGGTGGAGATGCATCACGATCGTTTATGATGAAGCACCTTAAACTTTCCCTAAAGTAATACCCGAAGTAGAATAAAAAATTATGGGCTTCGAAAGAATCGAAGCAAATTACATTATGTATGAGAGTCCACATGAAAACTCATAAGTCATAAAACTCAATCCTCACAAACGAATAAATAAGTAAAATCTAAGGCCAAATCTGGGAGCCGGTATGGATGCGAAACCATGCCGTTCGGTCGGGAGAGGGGGAGGGGATTCTGTAATAGAGTAGACTTTTCAGTTACCATTTATTAGGGACAGGTTTATTATACTGCCAATCATGGGATACTAGTATCAGAGTTAATCTTTATTATAAACTAGTATAAGTGATAATAAGCTATACAAGCATTTATATTCATAAGACCTTACGCTATATAAAGTTATCTCTTTTTAGTATATTTACTATGGATTTTTATTTAAATAAGTGGCAGCCACTCATTTCTTCTTTGAATCTTCCTAAGACAAAGGACTTGGGAAATCTTATCACAAACAAACGTTGGGGAGTGAATTATAATTCCGGGGAAAACCCCCCTAGAAGTTATTTCCAGGTTCTAAGCCATATTATGAATATCATTTATGAGTGGCGAACTTAATCTACCTCAGGTATAGAAATTAAGCCAGAAAGATGAGTAAAAGCGAAATGGCAATCGCCGGATCTAGCAGTAATCATTCGACCAAGAGTATTAGTTGTAAAAAGAGCATACGAGTAAAACGGTAAGTTGATGTCTGGTAATAATTATACCCGCGTTTAAGATATTACCTACTGGGTCCTCGAAAGAAGTAATCAGGTTAAATATCCTTCGTAACCAAATTTATTCAAAGACACTATTGATTTCTCTGTGTCTAACTTTAGACAATACGAGAACCTACCCTTTAGACCCCTTGATTTATATCAGGATTCTCCTGATGCTGAAGGATGCTTCTTGATTTTTTTTTAATTCGTAAATCACCAAAAACCTAATCAGGTGGGCACAATTTCAGCGGTTAATTTTCCTCAATTAATCTTCCATGCTGGAGATCTCGCTAAGATATTTTTAAACACCTTGATTTAAGCTAGGTTTATCGAGAGCGTGAAGAATAGGTAAAGGAGAATGGTTGTGTATTTTTGCAGATAGGTTCTTTAGAGTCACAATTTATACAAAAGTAATACCTATTTGATTAAATATCCCTTCTAAAGACTCCAGGAGAGATCTTCTGATTCTATTTAATTTTTAAAAAAGGAGTCGGCTTATGATGCAACGAGGGTGGAACATGTTTAAGACGCCATGTGTAGGTTCTGCAAAAAAATAATTGTAATATTGACCCTCATTTAAATAAGGATTAACTCATCTTTAACTCTTAGAGGCCCTTTTCCTGAATACATGTTGCTTTAGCAAGCAACATTATTAAACCACTTAGTTTCCGAAGTTAGAACCTCTCAATGGGGTAGCTGGTTTTGTTACTAGGGTGAATGTGTTGTTTTTAAAAATTTAGTACTAGGAATCTAGAATTACAATAAAACAAGGAAGTGTGTAGGTACTACTTTTGTAGTACTCAATAGTTGAGATGAATGTACTATTGAAAAAGGGTTTAGAGTAAGACTTTCTTTTTGGATGTTGCGCCAAACTTAATTCCCGATATAAAAGATTAATACTGGAAGTTTTAGATGGCAATCTCTTAAAAAACCTAATTATGAAAAAGATTTTTACCTTTTTTCAAATAACATACCCTGTTTTGGTGTTACTCTAAGGATTTTTGAAGATTGAGACTAAGGTAGCAAAAATGGTACAAAACAAAAAATCATTGTAACAAACCAAGGATTTCAATCCAGTTCGGTCCAAATCTAAGAAACGGAAAATTAGAATAAAGGTAGATTCTAAAATAACACTTCTTGGAGAGCAGTAATAATAATTAGATAAAGTTGTTATTTTCTTTAATCTTTGGACGAATAAATATAACCGACAAATACTATGGACCGGTTTATGGATCGACTATACCTACTTAGTTACAAATTGGTAGACTTTTAATAGCTAAAATTTCTATATTTAATTTTTCTGATGTAATTAAAGGTTTTTAAATCACCCAAGGGGTTCAGGGCTATAGCAATGTTAAATGGAGGTTTGACCTTCATATTATTAATGTGTTCCTTTATTCTCCTTAAATTAAATCAAGGCACAGATTAGTAGGTTTTAACTAATTTAGAATAAAGTTATTTTTGCTTTGAGTACAAATAAGGTCATGTAGGTTTTATATTTATTAGCCTTTAGGTATATCTTAGGGCTATTGGTCAACTCAAGCATTTATATTTTATATTTAAACATAATACAATTTAGTAATTTAAAGACTTTTCAATACTAATAAGCGAACTAGGTCTCTCTTTATATTGAGCTATACTAGTGAAAATGAAGATACATGAAGAATAAATGGATAAGAATCACTAATTCTCTTACATTAGTAAATCATATTAAAAGGTAAATTTATTTATATTAATCCTTTTTTTTAGCTTTTTAAGTTTAGCTACTACTTATTTTTCATTTGTAGGTGATACCCTCCCTTTAATAAGGATTCGTTTGGTTAACAAAATGGTATTATATCAAGCTATAGATAAAGGTTAAATATTCTTATCTTAATCGCTATTTGACCTAGGTTATAGGTGCTGTGTACTATTTAAGTGATTAAGTAAAAGAAATGTTTTTTCAGCTTACCGGGACTATGAAATTTAATACTTTTTAGAGAAATTTTAGTCTAACGGTGCTGTAACTCATTAGGAGGTAATTGTTTGCTTCGTGCTTATTTTAGAATAAACAATTTCGTTCTGGTACCACTGGGTCACGCGACAAATATTAAGTTTTTAAATTAAAAATCTACTAATCCAGTCATATATCTTTTGTCTCTATACCTTATAACCATACAAATCGTATTATTTTTTTTTTATTAGTAAGAAATAGCTAGCATCGCGGTCCAGTTGGGTACAAATTTCTTTTTAATGCCGTAAATGAGTAGTATGACTTTTAATTTCTATGTTGTGTCCAAAATTAACAAATTATGTTTGCTTTTAAAAATTTTATGATTAAGCACCACAAACCTCCTTACCAAGGAGAGTACTACTCTTATATTCGAGTGTGGGTTTCCATAGTTTTTCTTTAGGCCCAAAATAGAACTCAATTTGGGTGTAAATTCTTTATTTTTTGCTTTTGTATATCTTTAGTTGAGATATAGAAATTCTGGGTAATTTATGCTTTTTGATCTTTAGTGGCTATGCAAAGATGGGATATATGGTTTAATTAATATAGATTAATATTTTACTAGTATTATACTGCGGGATTGTTATTTTAATAGGTAAAAATGCATTAAAACAGATAGTAGGACACTCTTTTAATAATTTTATACAATCCCAAAATAAATTGTAAATCATCCTTATACGATAAAAAGTAAGAACTAAATGCTTTCTTCACACAAACTAAATTAGCATGCCCTACCCAACTCCACTATTATTTTTCTACGCTCACAGAAAAATCTTGAAAAACTCCAATTTTTAGTCTGAGGCATTGGCATTCCTAGCGTCACCAGTCCCGCGCGTTCCATAATAAAAATAAAGACTTTTTTTAGGGGCAAGTAGGTACGTAGAGACTATAATGTTAGAGAAGGCGTTAACTAAAAAAGGCTTTCCGTGTTTACCATCTTCAAAAGAAATAAAATATGGGGAGGTTGACCAACAGTGTGGTGTATTTAGGATCAGGAACGGTGAGGAATAAGAGTGGATTTGGTGTTTAATAATACGGTGGGGAGCTAGAAACCCTTCATTTAAAAAACCCCACTTTTCATCTTACTTCCCAAACTATTCGGAGTATTGACTTCTCCTCAGAAGCAATGCGTACTCGCTTTAATGAGTCATTATATTCCTATTACAGTAGCTTATTTTGTTTGGTATACGTATAATTTTTTATAACGCCTGATAGGGTTGTATAAGGAGGGAGGTAGGTATGTTTATACTAAAAACTTAATTCTATTTAATTAGTAAATTCTATAGGTTTTTACCAAAATACTGAAATATCTTTAACTTAAATTACACTTTATTATAAACTTTATGAACGCGCGCCTAAGCGCATTGAGGTTAAACTTCCAAAGAATCGGCTTACTCCCAAAATGGAAGGGTTTTAGTTGAGTTGACAAATGAACCATTCACTGGTATTTATTTTGTCGTTAAATCATTATTTTAGTGTATGGATGAATACTCTGATTCTGTTATATAAAAAACTTCAGGCTGAACCTTATCACACGAAAGATTTAAACCATGGGTATAGAAAAAGTGACTTTTCAAAAAGGGTTCTGTCGGAATTTGTGACACATTGGTAATTCTCGTGTTTTATACGCTTTATTAGCACTTCGTTCGAGTACATACCCTGTAAAAAAAAAACCCAGCCCCGGAAAAGGTGTACTCTTAGATGCTTTGGAACACGCTAAGGAAAGATTCTAAAGAGATAAAAAATAAATCAGGGTTATTATGGTTAACTATAATTAACAAATGATACTTTATCGTAGGGTAGTCTAAAGACACTACTCTTTAAAAAGATGTGTCAAAAAATAATTTTAATCTTAGCTATATTTTAAAAAAACTAGAAGATATAGTTTAATAAGTGTTAAAGAGATTAATTAAATATGGGTACTTCTAATTTTTCTGTTTACAAAATAGATACCTGTGAAATTCTGATTTGCTTTCAGAGAACAACCATTGTACTTTGATAAATTAAATCCTTGAATTATAACATACTAAAATAGCTGGAATTTCCCTTGATGATACAACAGTTCCGAACAAAACTAAAGCGAAGAATTAGTAGTTTTTAAAAGAATATATTGTGAAGTTGAAAACATCCGACTTTAAATTCGGTCGTACTGCCTAAGAGAACACAAATAAGTAAATGAGTATAAGAAAAAAGTAAAGATTAATAACCCTTTATTTGGAAAACTCATAAAGAATGCAGAAGCTGATGAGGATAAATGGAGACAAAAAGCTTTAGGTAGAATTCATTCGAAGAAAACAAGGTTAAAAAAATGAGGCAGTAGGAGGAATCCCGATATCCTAGATGAAAAAAAGTTGCTATCATCTGAAGGATTAAATTTATGAAAGCGAGTTTTTTTTCAGCTAGACTGGCCGGTTAAATTTTAAGGATATAAGGTTGGAGTACTAGTATAAGGATTAAAGAACTTCAGGGGAAGATCTTCAAAAAGGAAAATAATTTTCAAGGTTCAAGATCTTAGCTTACCATAACCATTGGGGAATAAATTTCACTATATGCCTGGAATTATCTAAAGCCTTAGTAACTGTAATAGTGAAATCCTAATGAGAATGTAACAATGACAATCCACCAGGAAAATATAAAAATTCCTAGAGACTACACGTGAAAACCTTATAAAGGATAATATAAGTTCCCAACTTTTGTAAGGAAAACCTACATAGAAATTTATAGATTTAATCCGAAAGTTTTAATTGAAACTATAAACACCTGCAGTTTATATTATACTTATTAGCCTGTCAATCTTCTAAGTTTATTAATATTTAATGCGATAGTAAATAAAATGATCCACTCAATGACAGCTTTTTAGCAAAGGTCACCAATGATATTGAAGTACCCGGTATCCCCTGATTTATCGATTTTAATGAAGAATTTATCAGAATTGATTCATTATAGTACCAAATTCTGAAGTTTAGAACAAGGAGGATTAAGATTGTTAGAATTTAGATAACTGAGTTATAGGTACCGGTTAAACACATATTAATTTGTTATCGAAATCAAGGGGATGTCACATTCTTTTCTTGCCCTCCCATGTTTGGGTTTAAAATGTGAATGCAATATCCCTCGTAAGGCAACTAAATCAAGTTTCAGCTTTTTATTAAAGAGAAGGAGGATTTTAATGGTCAGGGTGGTTCAGAAAAAATTTGGGGAACTATTTACACAGGTCTATGCCTATAAGTTAAGAATCTGTAAAGATGTAGACAAATTTGTGCATCTGACTACATAATGCTTAACTTATTATGAATATGTCAAATTTAGTACTATTTTTTTGGCTGGTCTTTGGGTCCATGTATATTTTATTTTTCCTAATTCGACGGAAGGCCGGGGGGGGGGTTTAGGGTACAGAAGGTCTACAAGCCCACCAACCCTCAGTGCAACTCTACTAAAAGGGGTATTTGTTTAAAGGTGAAACTGATGCGACGGACATAGGATATTGATTAGTTCAAATGTACAAATGGCCCCATAGTCATTTAATGACCTCAAAAGTAATTACTTATATGTATTAGCGTATAACATACAGACTTAATTTCGTATTTATGAAAATAAAAGACCTGAGTTTAACCTTAGTACTTTTTTAGAAATAGTGAATCCTGGGATTGTATGTTAAATAGAAAAAATAACTATAATTATTTTAACGCTTTCTTTCTATTAGATAATAATGCTATTTATCATAATACATCCTAATTTGGTAAGTTCTTATTACCTTGACGTATTATTAGGAAAAACGTATTGCCATCTACATTTATGTAGTTGCCGGAGCAGAATCTGTCATTGGCTTAAAAATTCTATTCTTTTTTATAGGCTTAGAGGAAGGTATTGGCTTAGAATAATAATTAATGTCATTTCAGATAATTGCTGTTACCTTTCTAGGATGTATAGTGTTCGGCTTTTTTTGGAGAAAGTTGGGCTGTGTCGGGTAGTCCGTTTCTTAACTGTTCGCTATGTATAATTTCAAAACAACAACTTATTAGCCTTGTTCAGTTGGAATATTTTGAATGTACGGATTGAACTAATAGCAAAGTATCTATAACTTATTTAGATATTACATTGTGAAATATTTAATATGGTACAATTTTCAATTTTGATAAGTTCCAACAGTATCCTAGTTACTACTCTATGTTAATTAATAAGTTCTTTAGTTCTCATATCTAATATTTATTAGGAATAGAGCGCATGAATCCCAGGAACACCTTCAGGGAAAAGGTGATGTCTAGGGGACTAACAATGTCAAACTCCGGGGAATATCCTAAAGCTTCAAGGTAACCAAAGCTATAATTGAATAAACCTAATTTAAGTGCGCTGAGTAATTTACGTTCAGTTCGGTTACAGCCCTTTAAGCTGAAGAAAAGCGAAATGGACAATCGCCGGAATCAAGTCAACCAATACATAACTTAAGAGTATTGCCTGTAAAATGAGCAAAAGATGTTAGACGGCAGTTGATCGATAGCCCAAGCAATTATTCAATTAAGTGTATCTATGGGGTGTTTCGAAAGAACCGGGAATTTTGAATAAACCTGGTTTTTCAATCAGCAGCAAGGTTAGAAACTCCATTGCCAAAGTCGCCTAAGTCTAAACAATTCGAAATTTTAAAAATATCGTACCTGGAAATTCTACAGTTGTAACCCTAGAGTCTGTTGGTTTAACTGACGGTGAGGTTTTCGTTATATACTAAGTAAGGCACAGAAATATAAACATGTAAATAGGTTGAACGTGGTTCAATGGAAAATTTCATTAGGTCTACATACGAAAAGATCTTAACTTATTATGATCTATTTGACAACAATCTTTAGTGTGTCGCGTTTCTATTACTATTGCCTCTAGACCCGAGAGGTAAGTCAAACTATTCATAGATTCATGGAAGATTTAAATAAATCTTATATTATTATTAATTAGAAACATAATCCGGTTCATTAACTCAAAAAGGCGACCGGATTTTATTATTGTTTAAAACAAGCGGAAAAAATTGTAAAATAATAAAGCTCATTCTTTTACTGTCGAATCGTAATTTAAATCAATGACGATAAAAATATAGCTGAATGCATTTAGGGTATATCCTATACACGGTTAGAATCAAAGTTTGCAGGGGTATATTTTTTTATTGAAAGACATGTAATAAGTTCTGATCTAATGGTAATTTGGCACCCAGAATTGAATTTTCCTGGATTTTGTTAGTGGCTGAGGGATAACTTTTGGAAATCGTTCGTATCCATCAACCCAAACGTTAAATTAGGGTATACGAGTACAATTGATATTTAGAATATCGTCATTAATAGGTAGAGGATTCTTAATTATGGAGAAAATAGTTGAATATTTGGATCAGGAAATAGTACAAAACGGAGGGGTAAAACTGCACGTTTAGTTTTCAAACAATAGTTCTCTTTGCTTCAATTACCAATACTAATAGTTCCATTTTTTAAAAACAACCCTATTATTGGTACTTAAGCAACTTTATTGATTATGCTCTGACTTGATGTAAAATCCAAACTTTATGATTAATCGTGCTCAGCTCCTTCGGTTGAAGGTCTAAATCATTAGAAAGATAAAATCTGGGTATGAATACTTATGTAGACAGGTTTTTAAGATTAAAACATTGTTTAGGTATCAAACACCCCCAATAAATTAATTTTAGGATAAAATTTTGATTTTAAAAAGCCATTAAATTCAAAGATTCTTAGGCTTTTAAGCTTGTTTAGTTTTATGGATGATTTTACTAGTAACTGGAAATGATTACCCTGTTGATTTTGTAGGGTGAGAAGGTGGGGTGTTGTCATACCTTTAGTTAGGTTTTTGATTTTCACTAGAATTGCGCTAATTTCAAAGTTCTTTAGCGAGGCATTTTAAAACTAATAGAGTTGGAGGGCGATTGTTTTTTAACAATAGGTATGCTCTTGTAACCGATTATGATCTTTACGGTAGTTTAGATGGAAATGGTAATAATCGAATAGCTCATATACACTAAACGAACAATGTTATTAACTATATAGGATATGTTTAGTATAATCGGGAGATGGCAAAAAGTTCAAGGTAGATCTGACTCCATTAATATATGATTACCGCATGGCGACTGGAAGGACCCTCGCCAGTTTCCGCGTTAACACACGCTGCCCACAATGGTTAACGGCCGGTGTATTATTTATAAATCGTTCATTCCCTTTGAATAATTGAAAGATACAGTAGGTACTGTATACTTTTATTTTTATGATTAAGGAGCAAATAACTACTTTGTGTTTAGCTTCCTTAGTAGGGTTATTTTCAACAAGGAATGATAAAAAAAATAATGCTTATTTCGCTCCATGTCTCAAAATAAATAGGTACTGGATGTTTTAGGCTATAGATTTAATTTCTTATAATAATGCTATATTCTCATTTAATTAAAAACTCAACGCTTTCACAAAGGGATTGTTTTTCCTATGGTGCAGGTGCTGTAATACAGCTGATGTTGATAATCAAAGACTTAAAAAAGATATGGGGATTAATTGATTCTTTACCTGGTAACTTATCACCGCTTATAATTTATTGCGTAGGTCTTAGTCTTTAGTGCTTTCCTCCTTTTTGCAAGGGATTCTAAATTAGTAAAGATTTTTTAATAGGACATTCTGCTTGGTCATTGATGACCTTTAGTAGTTGATAGAACGTGTAATTTTTTTATTAGCCAGTATAGGTTTGCGATGATCTACTTACAATTATATTGCAGTTAAAGTTATAATTAACTTTAGATCTTTTTTTTACTAATTCCTAATGGACCCGTAAATGTACTTTTAAAAAGCACATGACGGGCTACTATATTTTTTAAGTTTACTCCTAAGTTTATTTAGCCTCTAATTTCAATATTTTTTGGTTACTTAACTAAAAGATATATTATTGGTTCAGGGATCTGGGATTCTTTACAGGTAAGATTATTTATTTCACCCTTCATGCATGAATATTATAATAGACACGAGGTTTGGGCTGTACCCCTCTTTATTTTAATTATTACCATATAATCATTCAAAGGTCACTTATTTTTCAGCTAAGCTATTAGTAATTATCGCTGAAATTATACCTAGTCTATATCAAATTTCACAATTATCTAGATTTAGGCTAACATAATATTTGGTTTTTCAAACAACGTTTCTTACTACGAATTTTTCCTATATATGAAGTTTCATAGTTAAACAACAGTTTAGATGTGAGAGGTCAAACAATAAAGTTAATTAGATAAAGGTAGACTAGAAATTGAGTAGGTCCTTATGGTATGGGAGTAGTGCTTAACTAACAAATATAAAGTAATAACAGATTTCTAATTTAAGTCTAAAGGGGAAGTTCGGTAACAGATTACGGCTTCCTTTATACGACTTATAAGTTTTGGATTTACGGTATTTATAAATATACTTTCCGCACAACATTTTGTTTGACTAGTTGCTAATACAGTTATAGTCTTTGGGTATTTCAGTTTAATAGTAAATCATAATTTTTAGTTTTTATTCTAAGTTGACGAGGGAAAGGGTTGGTCTATCCCAGGTTCAACTAAAAAAATCTGAGTCGGCTTGTAGTCAGGAATTAAATGAAAAAAAAACAACTTGTTAGTTAAACTTCAATCCCAGATGGTGAGTTTTATATGAGAACCACTCACCGAACCATTTTATTTATCGGTTAAGGACCGCCCATCTAGCAATGAAATAGGTTGCTCAGGCGACTAAGGAGGGCTTATAGAGCTTAAGGCAAAAAGAGAGAGAAATTGTATAAAATAAGGACGGCTAAACTTTGATTCCTTATCGTTCGGTGTCGAGAGAGATCCACGATAACCTTTGTTAATAAGATGAAGAAAATGGGAGATTCTCTATCTTCTTTAGCAAAGCTAGCTGTACAGGCAG
>JACYFI010001597.1:0-11668 GCA_020975735.1 Ophiocordyceps xuefengensis | reverse complement strand
TATCCTAAAATGCTTTACGCTAATTGTACATTATTTGTAGTTTTTCCCTAGCACATGCTAACGCTAAGCAGGAAAAAATATGAAAAAATTCTTAATTTAATTTCATTTAAAAAGTTCATTAAGGATCAAGAATGCTTTTAGCACATCCATATGTATTTGTTTGACCATTTAAAGTATAATGAAATTACCTCCTTTGCCTTTTAATTTTATTTTATTATTGAACTATACAAGTTTCGTTATTAAATTTTTTAAGATTACAATGCAATATCTTTTAATGGCCGGTGTATTATTTGTAAAAGGCTCCATGGGCTGCTATATAATAATGATAAAACCTCTTAGATGGTTATTTTTATGCTTTATTTTTATTGCGGCCTACTTCGTCACACGCAAGAAAAACAAAATTAGTTAGTTATGGGCGGAACACAAAAATTTTATTTAAGTTTTATAGCGCACCGGCCTCGTTATAATAAAGAATAGGCTTGGTAAGTAGAATATATAAGATCGGTATTAATCTTATACTTGTCATCTGAGTCTTTGGACATATACTTTGTTTAATATTATTTAAATCGATGAACGATCAACCTTATAGTCTCCTGGAGAGAATTTTAATTTAAAAGTTACTTCCCTGCTGATTTTGTTAAATAAAAGACATTCCAGCAAATTTGTGATCTTATATTCGACCAAAATCTAAATAGACCTCAGCTTAAATCGAAAAGGGCGCTCTGTTAGTTTCTGCTACAGGAACCAATATAAGAGTAATTAATTAAGTAATACCAACAATAAAAAAGTGTAAGCTAAATCATAAGCTATTTTTAGGAACTGTACGTTATATTTAATTTAAACCTATTTTGTTATTCAATATTAACGAAATAATCACTGAACTTAAAACTAATTCATAGCTATTAATTGGGCTTGGTTAACTCTTAAAGACCTAAGACAAGCCATATTTATACTAATTAGCATTCGTCACCGCTAATAATAACATCATAGGTACTGCTAAAAGATGAAACCCACTTAGCCAATAAGTAGTATACTAATTCCCATATCACCTAAAGTATTCCGGGCCCAAATGGTATACAGCGTTAACCTAATAAGCGAAATTTAATGTTACTACTGGGACCCTAAAAAAAACTATAAATTAAAAATTACTTGTGTTAAGATGTCAACAATAATCCTTTTACAATTAATTTTTAACAGCATCTGCGAATCCCTATAATAAACGTAATTACGAAGTTCTTCATCGTTTTTATCCATTCTATGTAGAGCTACACCCCTTCGCCGACATAACATGAGGAAAAAGTTCAGGATACTTTCTCCTAATATAGTTTAGTAATATATAAATGACCCAACTATCCATTTAAAAGGGTATAAACACTTTATACCCTGGCTTACTGTTTCAAGTAAGGTCTGAACTATATTTAAAGCATTAAAACAACGTGGCTAACGCTGAACACGCCCTCTTAACACCCCATAGCCAGTTAGTCGATGAACAGATTACCTAACTAAGGCACTGGACATCCGGATTGCCTATTTTCTTCGTGCATTATTTTGATTTGTACTTTACCTCACGAGTCATTACCTGTAGCCATGTATTAGTACCTGATTAACATTTAAGTTAAAAAGGCTTTTAAGGTCTCTCAAATGTGAGCGATGTTTAGCAAAGTCACTCTGCAAAGGCCCGAAGGTAAAATATCCTACACCATACTTAAAACTTTTTTTGTGGTGCTGAAAAAAGCTTAATTCGCTTTATACTCTTCTTATAGGTAAATGCGTGCCCCTCAAAAATATAACCCAATTGTTCTTTGTACTTATTTAAATTGTCTCTTTAGGTGCTTCTTATGTTAAGCACAATAGGGTTTATTGTTTAGTAGTAATATTAATTTATAATTAACGTTATTATATAAACAATTATTTCACTTGCTGTGGCTTTTCGCCGGGCTTATTATTAAATAATTGTTTCTTTTTCCTTTAGGGCAGCGCTAAGCTACGTTTGTTAAATTCATGGTTAATTTTTCTACTAATTTTCCCACCCTTTTTATATTAGCCTAGCTAATATCCAAGTTATTAATATAGGATCAGTAAATCTACATAAAAAGTTAGCAAACTTTTGGTTTGGTCTACTATGTAAATGGAACTGTTTAGTAACCTACAGTGAACAGTTATAAATTCTACTCTAGAAATTTATTAATTTTCTTAATGAATATATTTCTTTAATTTTTCTATATTTTCTAAATCTAGATTCTTAACTAAAAATTATAATTACGCGCTTAATGATCGCTCCTGTTAATCATCTTTATCTAGGTGGATTTTAGGTTATAATTCCTGTGGTAATTTCAAAGGAATTTAGCTATTGTACCTTTTAGATTTGTATAATATTTTGATAACTATAGTACCATCAAATCCTTTATGTTTTATAAATTCATCCTTTTTTTTAGCCTATAGTACGATCTCAAATTCTAATCGCCCTAGCATCCGATTAACTAGCTTTTTTTCTCAGATCATAAGGATTCTTATCTTATTATTAAAAACAAGTAATTTTTATAGGAGCGCAACTCTATGTATTCTAAATGAGCCACTTTAAAGATTCTTCTCTAGCTACACCTAGGTAATATAGATAACTCATTAAAACATGATTGTCATACAACTAAGTAATTTATTGTCATTAACCATATTTCAGCGAGAATAGATATTTAAATACCTTTAGAGGCACTAACAAAAATTTGAATCTAGTTGGTCTATGAGGTTTTAAAGTATTTCATACATAAATTAATCATTAAAATTTGTAATATCAATTTGAATTACATTAATATAGTTTGATAAAGGGTAAAGTATTTTTGGCTGCAAAGGTAAGATTTTTGTCTTTCTTTCTGCATATTAGATTGCAAATTTATCTAACGCAGAACAATTCGAATTTATCTCAAACCGATAGTTGTGTTACTTCTATTTTTGGTACTAAAAAAATCTAACGACAGAAAATCTATCAGTTCAAATTAAACATTAAAGATGGCTTTAAATCTACGAGGGTGCTCTGGACCCGAAGGCCCTAGGCATCTCTTATTGATCAATCCTTTTTGTCGTGCATTCTGATCCAGCACAAATGAAATAGATTATTTTTAAGGTAAACATATATATACATACCATTTTTACCCTCCCCCCTTTAAACCCCTTAAATATTGTATTAAGAGCGTTTAAAATAAAAAATCTTTACAAATAACATTTTTTACATTTAACTTTATAAGGATAGCTTGGACGCACCGAAAATGGGGCATTTTTATAAAAGCCTTAAAAGCTTTTATTATAAACTCGAGCTATGATAAACATATTAAACAAAGTCTATTTATTTATGACCTACAGACTTAGGACCTATCCTTCTTCCCATACTAACCATCATGTTTGATCTTTTTTCAGCTACATTACATTATGTACTACCAGCAAAGCTTGGCAACATTAACACTTAAATTTTTCAATAAATTAGAAATAAGTAATATTTGTAGGTAAATTCTTTTGTAGTGGTGTCGAGCCAAGTAATTTTTTTTAATAAAAAGTAATATCATCGATAATTAAAAATAGATAATAGAGGCACTTCTGTGTGGGAGGGGCTCCATCAAAAAGAAAAGATTAGCTCTTCATTTCTATTGCTACCAAGTAGCCACTAAAAAACCGTATAAAAAGTACATGTGTAGTATAATTTATACTTTAGGTTTGGACGAATTTATAACTTTAGATAATTTAGAAACGGGCAGGTTGGCTACATTCTGTGGTGAATAGGTTGCTCTGCAGCCCCCGCAAAAATTGCCAATAAATATTTAAAAATTAAGACTATTTATTATTAGTAGCCAGCTTCTTCGCATACAAACTAGGGGAATTACGCAAATTTAGCGCTAGATAGCAAAGCAAGTATTCTAGCACTTTGCTACACTAGCAACAAAGGGGGCGCAGCTTGCATCTCGAATCGAACTGAAGATGAATATTTTAGAAAGTACTTATGTTATCTGCCATGAGCTAATAAGACTAAAAATTGTTTATCTACAACAATAAATTGCTAACCGCTATTGCATTTAGAGCCCGATTTAAAAATTTCAACGTTAAAGTAAAAGCTTTGGTTAACTTTGGCCAGTATTTTTTTGTTCATAGAACAAGGACGATATAACAAAAAGCTAAGCCATATTATTTTACTTTTAAAGTCAACTTTACAAAATGCTGAGGTTTTTTAGGTGGGTTGTTAATCGCCTCATTTCCTAACTCACGTAACATCCTTGTTTTAGAGTTAGCTTGATAGTATCTCTGTATAGAGACCCTGGTTGTTAATAAAGGATTTTCTCTTAGCTACTACTTCTACTAAATTTTTGTAAACAATGTATAGCAGTAATAACAAGTCGGCCACTTACACTACACTCTATCTAAACCACTTAATAAATTTCCTCTGAAAATGATCAGGATTAAGTCTCCTATCTCTAGCATAAGCCTTGTAGCATTTTTATAGCTTATTTCTAAATAACCGATCTGTGCATGGTATCACGCATAGATATGGAAGGGAGGTACCCGTTTCTCTTTTACACTTTTAGAATAAAAGCTGATTTATCTTTATATAGTTTATATGTAGCTAATATATTTTTAATAGTATGAGCGTCTAAGTAAATCTTTTACAAAGATACTCACAACACCTTCTACACTTTCTTAATAAACATGCCTCATTCACTAATTGTATACATAAACCCCCCTTTTTTACTTTAATTTTAGCTAAATTTTATTCAGACTTAAGTTTACTGGTACTAGGTTATTCAAACCTTTTCTATTCGTTATTCATATGTGCATAAATCCTTAGATTTTCCTTTATTAAACATGGGATTTAAATGGGCCTGTTTCCTTTAAGAATCTTATTTTTCTCTAAATTACAAGGACTTTCGTGGCGAAAAAATTTTTTATCTCTTCTACGCGCAGCTTTATTTCATAACATAAAATATCCAAGGAAATAAAGTCAAGTCTCTATCTTAGATTTAAGAACAAGGTTGACTTTTTAGAATATTCAGATATAAGCTCCTTTTAGACTCGTTTTGATGTCTTTTAGAATCCCCCCTACTGATCCCTTGCCCAGGGGTTTAAAATTTTAACCAGGGGTTTATATATAAATTAATATTTGTTGTTTATTTTATCAGATAAATCTTCGCTTTATAATGTCGTAACCCTTCTAGTACCATAACCATATATAATTAATGGGCCTTGCTGGTCCTAACCAAAGAAAAATTGTATGAGCTTGCGCCCTCCCATCACGTTTAAAAATAGAAATTAGATTATATAACTATTATCGCTAAACAAAAAGTAAAATATAAGTGGGCTATAGCCAAATCCAATAACCGTTAACCTACGTATTACCGTTACCGCTATATTTATAAAGGATAAATACCAGCCCTTATTTTATATCGAGGCTTCGACATCTAATAGTTTCTCATGAAAAAATTGGTTAAAATAGGAGATGAGTATTTCAAATTAACTCAAGTCCAATTATTGTACTGAACATAAAATTTGGGTGTTTAAGTTTAACAGTATTTTAAATTATTATTATTTACTGTTTTTTTTGCATATTTTCTAAGCTAATGCCTACAAGGGCATAGAAAAAATAAAGCTCAAAAACATTCCCGTATCATTATTGGATCTTTGTCCGGAGTCCAAATAGTATTTTTATGTTTGGTAGGGTAAGTGGGTTGCAAAGGGCCCAGGAATATTATTAGAATATTTTTTCGTGCGCAAGGCTAATCCACTCTTTATGAGCCTTACCTAAACTGATACTTAATTATATTTTAGCTAATGAAATAGGGTGGAAATAAATAACGAAAGATAAATTACCAACTCACTATGTTTATTAGGACTATTTCCTTTAACTTTTAAGAGGTTACCAACACGTAGTAGCTCTGAGATCCACTAAAAAATATTGAGATTGTGCCCATTTTATTGTGGTTTTCCTCTATTGGTCTATTTAATGCTATTTAAATAGAGTTCTAGGAATATAGTGTATGTTTACAATTTCATACACTATGAAAAGAAAAGGGCCTACTGGGACCTAAAATGTGCTGAGAACAAAGTAAGATAACCATAAGATAAAACCAGTCACAAAATTGTGTCTTTAGCTAAAATAAGATCAGATTTTACGAGCCTAACAATTTTTAGAAATTTTAAGAAATATACCCCCTGCCCCAAACATTGCAAATAACGGTTCCCATACTTAAAACGTAGTGAGAATGGCAAAAGTAATTTCATGTACCGTGTTTAAATCATATATTGTATCAAAATTAATCTTTTTTGAGTTGCGCTATCCATGACTGCTAGGTCAACTATAAGCACCCCCCTAAAGGTTCGTAAGAGGGATTATGCGAGGCTGACTATAAATTTCTCTATAATTTCTGTAACCTTCCCCCTCATGGGGGGTATGTTTCCCTAATGTAAAAGAGAGGATTTAACCCACACTGTAAAAATTTTATCTTGCGTTTTAATACTTTTTTTTTGCCTTACTTCTACGATTATTGAATTTAATTTATATTTCCAGGCGTATTATATATAATTTGTTGTTCCTAGAATTTAATGATCCTACTTATTCATAGCATGTATGTATGTACACCTACCAGAAGCTCAGAATTAAGCATTTATTTAAACGTTGATTATACTAACTATTAGTTTTCATAAACAAGTTAATTTGATTAAACCTTCTAGCACACAAGACATACTCAAACCATCTCTATTTGAGTTATGAAATCTTAGGGTATTGTTAGCACCCTAAAGGAAAAAAATATAGTAAGTGTAATCATCTGAAGAATAAATATTGGCGACTACTTATCTTTTAAACCCCAGGATATAGACCTTTTCAGGTAACCCCTTAACAGGGGTCGATACCCTGTTTCCAACTATCTCATTTCCTCCCGAATATACTATAAAATAAGTAGCCTGCCGCAAGGCTAGGGAGATACCCCACTCGATCTAAGACTAATTATCTGAATAAGTATCAACCTTTTGCCTACAGATAGTGCCGGCCCGTTACACTAGACGCGCTTCTAATTAGATTACCATAAAACTTTTAGATATTAAGAGGTACCTACTTTTATGGGTGTAGCTCTGTAAAAAAAAAATAAATTTTTTTGTACTGCATAAGCACCGAAGTGAGCCCCCTTTTTTTTTTCTATCACGCGGTTTCGCCTATCCCATATTCTAAAGGTATAAGGATAATACTTTATTTTTTAGAGGCTTAGGGCTTGTTTTTTTAAGTTAATCTTTTTTATTAGGATTTAAGATTAAAATTAAGACTTTTTATTACGTTCTAATTAATCTTTTCCAAAGATATTTAGAATTATTCAGGGAAAATTTTTTTTTACCTTTTTTTATATATTTTAAGCTTTGTTTTCATTTTTTTCCTGATTCTTGTTAAGGCTTGTATTTTCAAGCCTACTTTTATCTAATTGACTTCTTTTAAAGATAAAAATCTTTCTTTTTTCTTTAATTATATTTGGTTGTTTTCATTTTCTCCTAGGCTACATAGATATTAGGTGGCGTAGGCTCTAGACAATCAATTATTTAAATCATTAAGTATTAGAAGTTTTCAAAGTTGGATAATTTTTAGTTAATTTGGTTTTCAATTCTCTAGAAGTTTTTTTTCTTTTATCCTCTTAAGATCTTGTGGCAAAATAAATGTATTCTTAGTATTTTTAAGGGTTTTATAGGGGGTTTTTATTTTCGAATAACCCTTCTTTAAATTAATTCCATATTTTTAACCTTTTATTAAGCTACTATATCATAAGCTCAACGCTTAAAATGAATTAAATATTCCATTTTAGGTAAAAAAAAAAGATTACCATTATAGTTTAAATTATCAAATAACATCGCCAATTAATAAATATTTAAAGGAATTATATATTTAAAGTATTTTCTTTTGAAAGCCAGTTATTTTATTATAAAAAGTCATGAGTTAATAATAATTAATCAGTTATTATAGGCGATTAGTAAAAAATTTGATATTGATATAATAAAAACTAATAAGGCTATACTTACTATACTTACTTATAATATAAAATTAGTACCTAAAAAACAAGACATTAAAGGATTTATTTTCGTTAATTTTTATACCTGTGATACCCTCGCATAGCATGCCGAGGGGTTGGCTTCACTAAGGGGGGGCTTGCGAGGCATATCGAAAAATCCAGCCAGCACATTATAATTATAATTCTTTAAAACTTCCCTTTGTCTACGACGTCGAAGTCTAAGCCCGTAAAAATTCATTTTTTTGTTCATTCATTCTTTTCCTATGCGTGTCCCAGAGGTCAGGCAATGCTTTGCGCCTTACCATAGAAAAAAAATTTAAGCAGCAAATTAATTTAATTGAAATAATTTGGTATAAATATTATATCTATTAAGTGTGCAAAATTTGGTAAGCGAAGCACGTAAAACAGACTTTACCATTATTTAACAAAAAAAATTACACAGTTCGATAAAAAATAATAATTACTCCTTGATATCATAACAATAATGGGCAAATGGCCCCTTTTTAGGGACTATCTCTTCAGTTTGTAAGCGCACGCAGGTGAAAACTACGCAAATTGTTGATTTAAGAAGAAACTCCTAGTTCATAAAGGATTTTTCTTGTATAGTTGATTCAATTTTTAACAAACAAAATTCTGAATAAATTTATATTAAGTAGTATTCAAAATTGAATTTTTTTAGACTCACGGATAGATAAATTTTTTATTAATCTACTCTATAAAAACTATAATCAGATACTATCTATTTACCATTAAAATACTCAAATCCAGAAATTCATGGCTTTACCCTTGATTGGAAATTAAAAAGTTTATATATTTTGCAAGGGATTTTTACTATTTTGATGTATATTTTTTACCAATAGGGTATTAGAATCAATTAAGGAATAATTTTGTTGGTAAAATTAATTATTGCCTGTAAAGACAACTGTAGACTTACCACTTCAATTCAATTGACCAAATAAATTTTAAAAACCTATAGAACCCTTTTGGCACAATTGAATCCTGAAAATAAGAGAACATTAACTTTTAATAATTATGATCAGGTTTGAGAGTGTAAATCTATGTATTACTACACATAGCGCTTTTCTAAATTATCACACTTAATCTATTTACCACTTAATTTTATAACGTAAAATAAAATCGATTTTATTTTCATTAGATTACTTATTATATGAAATAAAATTTATTTTAGTTGATATTTTACCAACATTTATGGTAAAGTGTCCTTTGAATACGTGTTAAAATCTTAGTATCTCTAATATGCTAAATCTATTCGAAATATGCTTTTAATACTTAAATTTTTAGAGAAAGAATTTCCTCTAAATCAAAATTTCCCTTTTCCATCTATTATTCCCGCAACGGAATAGAAGAATTAGTATATTGTTATCCTTATTAATTATATAAAATACCATTTTGTTTGTGGCGGCGTGGTTCAGCCGAGCGTATTTTTTCTTTTTGTTGTCCAGCTTCCGCTGTTCAGTATCGTAATTTATTATTATATCATAATAAAAAAAAATGGCAAAGAAAAAACTATTGTAAAGGAAAAGGGGAATTAAATGTGAATGACCTTATAGTCCTCTGAGAACCTTTAGAGGTTTGTATTTCCTGCTCGATGTATATTAATTATCTAAAGTTTTTAATATTAGATATAGGTATAATCTTTATTTTCACTATTTTTAAATAGAAGTTTAAAGTCTCCACTAATCTGAAAATCGTAGCACTAATTTTATATAAAACTAAAAAATAATTAACTGATGAAATTAATAAGTTCTTCCGCAATATATGATCGTCAATTTGGCAGAATATTAGAAAAATCTCTAAGGCCGCATTTGAGTCAACTAACGTGGGGTAAGTCGAGTTAATCGCCAAATATTTTACATACAACACTGCTCCGCAGTGGACAGGACAATAAACGTTATCTAGGATTTTAACTTATAATAAACTTCCGGATTGTCACGTTTGAGTCTCTACGGATCTACCCGAAATAAGTGTTAATTTAGTTAACTTTTACGTGTTTGCCAGGATACCTTTAACATGGGGGTAGGGGAATACCTTTTTATCACGTACCCTTAATCTTTTTTCCGCATGTAAAAAACAGATAGGCTTCACGGTTAGCAAATTTAATATAATAATTTTACCCGAAAAAACGTATGGAATTATTCCGGGACATGACCACACGTACACTACTAAAGAATTTTTTTTGAATGTTCTAAAGACTCGAACCGTGTTTCTCCTAAAAAAACGGATTTAGCTTAGGTACAAGTACCATATTTTAGCTATTGCCTCTTCTTTAGGTTACCTTCGTATAAAATAAAGTTATCATAGGGTTACGAACTTTAAAATTTGATACTTTCAAATAATGATTAATTTAAATCTATTAATAAACGTCCTTAATTTTGTCCTATTGAGAAGAATTTGCCTGCGTCTTACGAATAGAAAAACGAAGACCTCCGCTTCTATAAAACCAGATAATCAAGCTTTTAAAGAAGTAGGTGCCTAAAATTGCTTTATAAAGCTATTGCTCTTTCAATTTTAGTATCCTCTTGTGGATAAGTGTTTTTGCTACTGAAGTTATTTAGTATTAAACATGTTTTTTATAAGGAATGCAAATGTTGACGATTTTTTTTGAAGTTTAAGGGGATAAATGATCAAAATATTTTTATTACTTTTCAATAAACTTTCTTGCCTTTTTTCCTTACAACTCCAAAACATCAGCCTCATTTCCAGTAATCTATCACAGGTGCCACTCTACCACCTGTTCGCAATTCCTCAACCAGCTATTATATATATAGATTCTAAAGTTAGTAATTTAGTAACTAAATCTGTATTGTAAGGACTGTTTACGTACTGTTACCATTGAATTTACCGTCACCCCGTCCATTAGCCCATACTCAAAACAATTTATATATTCTTTAATAGTAATTAGTTTACCACATTAAATCATTTTAACTGCAATTATTAACACCCTAAGACTAGAATTTGGCTGTACTGTCTTGATCATAACAAATATTTGGTTGACTAATCCTAAAATTCCAAACCTGTTCGGGAGGAATGCTATTCTAGTGAAGCTTTAAGTCTAACTACAACTCCATTCGAATATAATATAAAATTTAATTTAATCTTTCATAACTAAAAAAATTTTTTTTGTATATTCTTTAATTTTAAATGCCAATATTCTTAGTAGTATTGTTGTTTTAAGTTTAAGTATTTAGCTTTGCTGTTACTCCCATCGTACTCTACTTATTAAAGGTTTATATCCGCAAATCGTAAACGAATTATCTCGCTTTTTTAATAAAGGCTTTTTTTGGTTTATTGTTATCTTATCAAATTTTTTACAATTATTAGAATTTCATCTTTTTTATTTAGGTAATCTTCAATATTATTCGGGAGTATAGCCTTCAAATCCATTCACCCCTAAAAATAATTTATTTTCTTCCTAATCACATCTGAACTAATGATAGCGTGATTTAGATTAATTAATTTGGATAAAGTTTGTAAAGAATGGAAATTATTACTAATAACTCTCTATAGAATATTTACATATAGGGATATGCAGAACCTAGCTTCTATCTTCTTTCTATTACATCCTAAAGAATTGGTTTATATGCGAAGCAATAAAAAAAGGGATGTATTCTCTCCTGTTAACG
>JACYFI010001596.1:0-12167 GCA_020975735.1 Ophiocordyceps xuefengensis | reverse complement strand
AAAAATAATAGAGGTACTACTAATTACTGTAATAGAACTTGATTATATCTTGATTATTTCATAGGTATATTAAATAATAGTACAAATCAAGTTCAATATGTACAAAGAGACATTATAATATAAACTATTTGATTATTTTTTATGGTCTTACATGTATAAACGGGTAATACTTTATGTTATTAACTACAGATACATAGAACCTGTAGTGTTTTTCAAATGGCAGATTTCTATAAAAGAAATTAAAAAACCATCTTTTTAGATAATAAGCTCATTGTTTAAGAACGTATTATTGCGTATTTATGACATAGTAGTAATGTTATTCTATATATTCTTTGGAAGGATCTTACCGCCTTTTTGTATATATAGGGTTATTTGGTATCCTTGTAAGTAAAATAGTAGCTAGGTCTAACTAATTTTTATCTATATCACATTGCAGAGGCTCATTATTCTTAATTATTATCTTAAATTAATATTATCATCATATATGGGTATACTGGACTTTTGAAACTTTTATTTAAATTAGCATTTAGATATAATTAACACAATTTTTTTAAATTTATTGAGGTTTTATACGCGTGTTCATGTAAAATAACTACCCGGCGGTTTATGGGTGAATAAATTCGACTACCTAACAGGCACACGTGGAGTCACCCCCCTTGGGGAGGTAGTAATGTTTAGCCGGGGTTTGGTCCTTTAATTAAGCTACTATATTTGGTATTAGTTCAGACTAATTTTTACCTAACTTCCTCAGGGTTACATTAGATGTATCTTATAAACATTTAGTTATGATAGGGACCCATAAACGTTCCTTTATGCTAGTTTTATAACTATAGACTACAATTATTAAAAGAGTAAGTTGCATTATTCTTCAGTCGGCTCAATGCTTCAGTGATAACTACCGAGTCTGTATAGTAACACTAATTCGAAAGGGCCTAAACGTTCGTATATAATTATAAGGATTAGCACCACGGATTTTCGTAATGCAAGTGGTCTTTTTTTGTTTGGCACGGAAGATTTTATCCGGATAGACACTGGGGATAAGTAATCCTATATACTTTCTACAGGAGGTTAAGCTCATTAATGCCTATATTGGTCCTTATTGGTTTCTATTTCATTATGATTTACGGTAATTGTGGTACACCCATTTTGAACTATCAATTTTCAACGGGAGTTCTTAATGGCTGTTATCAGGTATTCTGATGATTACTCAATTAAATGGGCTAATCTTGGGCCTTGTACACCTTTGTAGTTTAAGCAAGGCCCTATTTCAATTTGATATGTTTAATCGTGTATATATCTTCCTCGGTGGTTCATTTACTAGCATTCCTAGAACCAATTCCGATATCTGAGTGTAGAAATAAACAGAGAATTTCTGAAATATTATTTGGATAGTTGTCCCTTTTTTACAGTATATTAGGTATATACTGGTATGATATGAAACGTTATTCACATTAATTCTGTGAGAAATATGCCTTTTATAGGATGCTATAATCTCTCTTCAAATTTAATATATACAATTGATTCTCTAGGTATACGTTATTATAGTATACCTATAACGAGGAAATATCTTCCTTGATACACAGGAGCAAGCCACAAAATATTTTAAACTTCTTTAAATCAAACAAAAAGTTTAATGCCCTAAAATAAAAATGAATAAATGGACTGCAACTATACCCTTAAAAATTCTTCGCTTCTGTATGTTTTCCTACCTTATTAGCCTACGCTATAATGTTTTGATTTATTTAAAAAGACATTGTTTATGTCAATATTGGGACATTGAATTTGTGAAATTAACCCTTCTGGTGTTTTCGCCAATTTTGTGGCGTGCCCTCATATATTCTTAATTTTGTTATACGGAGGGAAAATTCAACCACGGTAGTGGTTTTTATGGAAGGCCTGATTTTTAAATAACACAATACACATAAATGGGGTTTATATTAATACCGCCATAAATCTATGCGACAACAAGTATGTCAATGAAATGCACAACAGTCTAATTCACGTTCGTAGGATATCCATCTGACACTATTAATCCTGTAAACCTTATAGCCACATTACCTAATACCAGAAGAAGGGTAATTCTCTTTCATCCCTCTACCACAAACAGTCGTAACCAGTCTAAGGTCCCCGACAACCTTCTATAATAACCCCTGAACCTGCTTAGGTTATAATCGTTACCCACCTAGAGAACATCTCTTGATATAATTTTATTTGTACGCACATCGTTTAGATTTATAACATAATATACTTTGATAAAAATAGATGACTTCGTGTGTAATACTTCACGTATATTAAGAAGAAAAGATTAAAATATAATAGAATTGGAATTCGGTAGAAGGCTTTGGTTGGGCGCACATAGCTCTTAATGATGAGGAATGCACAAATTTGATTGTTACACTAAAGGTGCCAGCAACTCCCTCAATAGTGATACTTTTTGCTACACAACTAGAGGGGTGACTATGGCCATAAGTTACTGAATTAAGTAAATATGGGTAGGGTTTTCATGTTTTAGATATTGGTGCTTTGCTAGCCGCCAGACAAATTTACGTTTTTAATTATTTAGTTTGATTAAAAAAAAAAACTTCAGGGTACTTCTTTTGAATTGAGTAAGCTATTTTCAAAACTCAAGAGAAGATTAATTCATGGTAACAAAGATTCAGTTAGTTCGGATACACCAATTTGAAATTTGTTTAGTGCTTTTTCTGATTTACCCCATACTTATGGTTTTTTTCCTTTTTCTGCTGTTGGTTGGGGGTGGTGTACCATACATACATGCACCCCCTTAGGGATAATCGGCATACTTTAACCATTGATTGTCCTGAAACCTATCCCTATATTTAGAGGCCTTCGTAGCTTCCACCCTAAGCTATCTTCAGTCGTCCACCCCATGCATATCTTGGCCCCTTGGCTGCGCTAATCTAAACAAAAGTGGTTACAATGCCAGGGATTCAGGCTACAAAGTTGCCCTTTCTAGTAGGTATAAGCTTATTTTTAAATCTTAACCGTATAAACTAACCTACGCAAAGTTGGTTTATTAATATAGCACTGGTAATATACTTTAAATGTGTACGCATTAAAATAAAATACGTATTTATATACCAACTTTTTTTTTATAAAAATTATGCCACAAATATTAAAAACCTTTTTAATATTATATTGAATGAACATAGTTAATTTTGTTCTTTTGCTGTAATAGGTATTAGTTCTATGACATATTATGTAAAAAATATACCTACAAAGAATAGGTTCGTTTATATTACCCTATTTGTTTTATATAATCAAATATATAATTAAATTATAGCATTTTATAGGTAATAAATACAGTTAGAACATTGTTAATATATAATATCCTAATATATTAGGAAGTAGTAATAAATATACTAACCTCATTGTTTCTACATTATTTACAGAAATATAATTCCCTTAAGATCAATATTGAGAGTAAGAGAATTATTAAATTTAGAGTTTTGAGGGGTGGTCACTACATTTTATCTTTAAAAACAATATAGGTAATTTTACTTAATCACGGGGGTTAAATATTAATCTTACAGCGTAGTTGCAACCTAACTATAATAAATTAGTAAGTGAACAATTCGATCTATAGGCCTCAAGAATCCCTATACGTAACAATACACAAATATAGTCACAAATCAAATGAAATTGTCTGATAATTGGACAAATTTATTTCCCTTTCAGATTATTAACGCTTTTATTTGTATTTATATTAATAAATAATATCTTAATCGGAATGAGTGCACTTACAGTTTTGCCCATCTACAGGGAATTTGCTTGTTAAGCATTTGGCCTCTTAGTTTTGTTACAATAGTATTAGGGGCAACAATTTTAGGTTTCCAAAACAGTGTTAAAAGTCTTTTCCGTTTTGGCTAGTCCCCGGCAGTTGCCCTTTAGGTTTTATAACCCTTATTAAGTTACCTATTTGAATTCCATCTTTATCTAGGAAGATTGTGTATATCTGGTTTTAAAGATTTAAGAGTACATAGTAAGAGGAACTGTTATTGAGTATTTAAGTGGGTTTTTTATAATATAATGTTCCTTCGTAAATATTTTTTTATTGTAAGGTTGATACCAATTACTTTTTATAATTAGCTTTCTCGGTTAGAAATGATCGAGGCCTAATCCAACTCAAGTTTTTCGTACGTATTGAGAGCATGTTCTTACATAAATAGACGGACCTAGACTTACATTATGGCTTGGAACTAATAAAAATTTATACAAACTATTTATAACACTTCGTACTATTTAATTACAAGATTTTTGATTTCTTTTCAGTGTTCCGCTAGAGAGTTTTTTTGACTAACAAGATGGCATCTATGGGCTACATAGACTGTACTTCTTAATGTCCTGATTTTTTCATAAATGAGTGTTAGTTTTGAAATTTTATTTTGCTAAAAACATTATATCATATTTTTATGTTTTTTTCCAGTTTTTTTCTTAAATTTATTAAGATTCGACTTAGTTTATTTTTGGGATAAAAGCTAGGATTATTTAAATGTAAAATATTTTCATAATATTAGCATCATTTATTTATTTACTTCTTTCGACACTATTATTTTGCTTTTATAATAGGATTGGTGTAAGGGTATTGTAAGTTACGTTATTTATAAGAACTAAAAGAAAATTTGAAATTTTATCTAGCTTATTTTCTAAATATGTTAAACTTAAAGAAGTTATTTTAAAATTTGGTACTTTTATTATTAGATTACTTTGTACACTGCTCTTATACAGATTTCGGCTTGAAATTAACTAGGGCTTGTAAGTATAGTATAGCTATTAATGATTTATATTATATTTATTAACGGTTTTATTTTTTGATATATTATTCTAAAGCGGATGTTCAAAAATGAAAGTTTAGTGTAAAAATTTGGGATAAATTCTCGAATTAGTTGTATAGAATTTGGGTTTATTTGTCATACTTAGGATACCCTTACAGGATTCACAATAAATTTATCTTGATAAATGTGATTTACTTATAAACGGATATCCCGGTCCCAACCTAAAATAAACCAGTTTTAATGGGTGGTAAGGAGTATAATCCTGATAAGGGGAGTTTGAAATTAGATACTTATCTGGAGGTAATTCCAATCTAATGATGCTGAAATTCAAATTTATGGAAAGTTGGGAAAAAAGTTAAGCGAGAGACAGTACAAACGGTAAGATATCCAATAACAAAATATTGTATAAGAATTAAGGTTGACCATAATTTACCCTTGAACAAGGGAAGTGAAGATCACATTTTATGCTATGTTGAAGTACAAGGTACACCTTGCCTTTATTAAGGGAATCAAATCAGTTTAACATTCAAATTGTCTGGCCCCGTCTTGCAACCTGCGAGATTTTGTGGGATTGGGATTTTTAATAAAAAACGCTAACATTAAGGTAGGTTAAAGCTGTTAATGGTAAGGTAACTTTAAAAATAAAACAAGATTTCTTTAGATAGTTACAAAAAATAAATAATAATTTACTTTTTATCAATACATCCCTTAAACTTTAATTATACTACTTACAAGAACAAGATTAAAATACTGCGTACTTTTTTTTTTCATTGCCCGCGAGTAAATACCGGGAAGCAAGGTTTTGCTAACCTTAAAAGTTGCAATATATGTGAGAGTGAGTATAAAATAAGTAAAGGAAAATATTATTAAACAATAAATTTATCTTAATTAAGGGGATATAAAAGTTAGACAATAGCGGTGTAAAATTAGTCGCTTGTGCAGCCAGCGTGCTATAGCTTTTTTGCCTGAGGTGTTGCTGCATATTAATGCAGCAGGTACCAGCTTCTATTATGAAAGGGCCGCCTTATTGAATAGTTAATATTCATGGTTAGCTCCAGAGGGTAAGACTTAGTATGTTATAGGCCGAAAAAAGTGAGAATTTTTTATTAGTATAGTATTCTATTTAAATGGAAGACATTTTATATAATTTTTATATCCTCCTTATTCATTCAAATTCTTAGAACTTTTAAGTGGATGTAATGGAAACTTTCATTCCATAAAAAAGAAGGTTATTATTGAAATGAAAATGTAATTCAAAAAAAATAATGGGTTGAGTTCGTGATGGCTCCCTGATTGAACATGCGGTTCAATGCTGACCACAGCTAATCGTCGTTTGTCATTTCTAACACCATAAAGTAAACTACCATACTAAAGGTTTGAATTAATTAAAAAGTGGTGTAAGGTGAGTATAAAGCATTAAATTTGCCGGCCTTACAGAGAGAGTAAATCCGTTCATAGATATAAATAAAGAGGTACAGTCCTGCTTTAAGAGGATATTAATAAATCCTCGGGAATAGGTAGTAAGTCTAAGGTGATTGACTTTATACCCAACACTATCGGGTAGTCGGATACCTGAAAAAGTTCGATCGACCGACATGTGGGTCTGAAAGCAACCCAATGCCAAATAGTACGCAAAGTGAGAAATTTTTGTCAATGGCCTTACGGCCCGCAACCTGGCAACCTTGGAGAAGAGGCAAAGTCCTATTTGGATGCTACGGTGCATAAGATGGATCTTAGACGGATTATATTCAAAAAATGAAATAAGCTTTTCGGTTTTATCTATTTTGATAATTGAAGGTATTTAAGTGTTCCTTGACTTAATTAGGTGCCTGCAGTCGCGGTATACGTAAGAGGACTTGGAGTATTCATCTATAATTGGGTTTAAAGAGGTCATACCTTAGACGGACATATAGGCATTTATAGCAATGTTGTATTTACTACAGTTTTTTGGAGAGGGGAGTACTTTAAGGAGGAGAGATGAGACAATTCTTTAATACCATAAGGGACTCGGAAGAGGCGAAAGGCACCCCTTAGGTTTAAAAACTGACGATGAGGACGAAGGGGCACAGAAGAACAAACCAGGATTAGTAACCCAAGGTAAGTTTTTGCAGGTTAATGTGAAGCCATAGATTATGCATGACAATTTATATATTTTGTTCTCCAGTAACAAATTAAATATTAAAATTTCTTTGGTCTATAAATGAAAGTGTAATAGCGTTCCAACCTCAAGTTATGTGGCAACGCCATTGAATCTGGAAATCACTAGACCGTTTTCCTGACAACAGTTAAGTGAAGTCATGGTTTGTTTTAATCGATAATCCTCGAAACAAAACCTACCACAATTGTAAATTAATATATACATGGGAGTATTGAACGCTTGTTTTCAGTTATGTCGTGTAGAAACTTGTGTTCCATGTAAATTAACCAAATCCCTCGCTTATTTTGGATGCGTGGCTTATATAAAAAAAAGTATTTTATAGAGTAAAACGAGTTCGCTACTAACAATAGGCATTAGATCCTTGGATAGTATGGATAGAAAATAGGGAACAAAGACAAGCGCATGGCCTTTATATTGTGTGGCTCATAGACTTGGCCCATTATTCCTCTTCCTTGAGCTAGGGTCTTCAGTTACGCGGGATACAACTCTATCAAATTTCCGGGGAACCTTTAAAGCTTCTGGTACCAAAACCATAATACAAATTATTTTGAGTTGCTAGAAGTAATTACTCAGGTATGGTAATAAGTCAGAAGGATGAATCCGAGGGAGAAATTAGGTTTATCGCGGATCTAAGTCAATTACAGGCTTAAATGTACCCCGGCATAGCCATAAAACACTTTGATAATTCGAAAAGAGCAAGAGTCAGCGGTAGTTAACTAAAATTAGCTATTGAGGTTGTACTCTTATGGTTTTCGAAAAGAAATTATCAAAACTCAAAAGCCCTTTTCTAAAATTATATCCTAGTTAATAATCAGCAGCGTTAAATATCACTTTGCCGAGAATCCTCACTTTAGAAAATACTAACTAAACCACCCCCTGGTTTAACAGGCGGTATTTTGAGGCGAGGGGATCTTTTTTCCATGTATTGAGAAAAAATCAGATAGTTTCACTTATTTTGTGAAAGCTAGACTTTAGGCTATTAGTTTACACACAAGAAAGGAAGTTAGATTTACTCCTAAATGTAAATGTAACCCATTATTTTAAAAGTGAAGGGTACTATAGAAAAGTATTGATGAAATGGATAGTACTGTCAATTGTTTAATAACATCTGCATAGATCAGATATAAACTTAGTGTATAGCCACATTTCATAACTATCCTTTTACTTAGTAAAAAAATGTCGGACCTACCCATTATTTTAGGAAAGCCGTTGTTTGAATTCACAAAAATAAAAGGAACATTTCACATTAGAAGGATTGGCAATGAAATTGGTAAACTCAATTCAAAAGCTTTCGTATGAATACAAGGTTTATCTGATAATTTAAAGAGAGTTACACGGATATACAATTGAAGTATCTAGAACTCTTAGTGTCAAAGACTACTATCATACGCAAGACTCACAATGATTGACTGGTTCTCACCATGGGTGAAGGTTTGTTCTTATGGTTAAAAATTAGAAATCTCCTCGTTCAAATCAGGCGATTTTGAGTACAATTAGAATATTCCCTATTTAACTCAAAAATAATAGGGATTGAAAGCCTTATGGGTAGTGTATACAGCCTTATTTTTCCGGGTGGGTGGGTAATTGTGAAGGATGTGGTTCCTAAAATTGTGCATTTTAGAATAAAGAAAATTTTCTATATTATAGATATAATTAATACCAGTTTTTTTTAATATCATAAGGGGTAAGCAGGTGTCAAAATTACAATGAATCCTCTAGATTGATGATAGACAGCCTGGAAAATTTAAAAGTTAAAAGGTCCTTTTATCTCCTTACAGGGGTGTAGAGAACTTAAAAATATAAAAGCTGAATGAACGGTAAAACAGATTTATAAGGAAGTGCTTGAATAAAATAATAATATATATCATGTTTAAAATTTTGATAAGCCATGAGCAAAGAGATGTCAAAAATTGTGTATTAACATAATCTCAAAAATAGGATAAAAATTTTAAGGAATTGTAAGTCTTAATTCGACTACAGGATAATGTATTACGATAATCGTGAATCACCATTGTTACGGTGATTGACCCGCCTCGGATGGACGTAAGCCACTTCGTACAGCTTGCAAAAGAGACTTATTGCAATAAGTTTGCTTTCTTAGTAAATTAGTAATAAAAAACCACGGTACGTTTGTGGTAGATATGTGTTATTCTATGAACAGCCCAAAAGCTGTTCTATTTTTGGGAATCTGTTTCGTATGCGTCGGTTCTAATTAGTGTCTAAGTCGAGAAACCGGTTGTGTGTGGAAGTTGGACGTGCACTAAGTTACATAAACTATTGATGTGTAATATTTTCCTCTTATAAAGGAGGGGTTTCTCTTTATCGGTAAGAATGGTTGAGCTTAAACTCGACAGCTATGACTTTAATGGAGTTTCGGATCTCTGTCATGCCTACACTTTGTGGCACGAATGATTACTAGAATTAAGTAAGTTAACTGGTAAAGGCATCATCCCTGCTCCACGATAATAGATATCGGTTTCGCCGACTCTTAAATCGAATGAAATAATAAATAAATGAAAGGATGAGTTTGTTTGGTATATAATTCCATTGTAAAAAGTTCCCAAATAAAGTTTTCTTAGGGTTCCTTATGGACTCCTATTCGTATTCTTTGTATTTTAAAGACTAAAGAATTTATAAGCTTACGAGGGTCAACGTATTAAAAATTATCAAGCACTCAGTGCATGCGATGCGAAGCAACGGGCATTTTTTTAATCTATAATATTATAAAAATAGCCTCTTAGGAAGCTGCGCACGCTGCTATTTTTATAGCCTTCTAGGATCGAGCGTTAAATAGGGATAAAGGGATTCGCTCTCATTCAAAGTCCTGCAAGAAAGCCTGCGCTGTTTGGGGGGGGGGAGATAAGTGGAAAACGAGAACAACACACAAACAGCATAAACAAGATGAATCTTTTGAATAGGGTTTTGATAATGGTTATAGCCTAAGTAATACAATAGATCCTAATTGGATTAGTAAGCCTTCACAGATATAATTTTTTTTAAGGCGTGAACGGCATAATCCATAACCTTGGGTTCTCAATATAACAGCACGGCTCAATAGCTTATAATAATAGAGTGTAACTTGGCTTTGCGGTTTCAAGCCTCGCGCAAGAGCGTGAGATTTTAACGAAGGAAAGAGATGCTATAGGTACGAGGTAAACCATTTGCTTAAATGGGTACTTTTAGATTTTAGCTGTATGGTTTACGAGTACCTTTTTTTCGCTGTCATAGTCTAGAATGTATATTATAAATTACAATTAGATTAAGGTAGCTTGTTATTGTAAGCTTCTTAGTTTGTATTTTTTGCTTTATTGTAATGCTTTTGAGGACCACAAGCTAAGGGATAAATCGGAGCCTCTTTAGAAAACAAAAGGATAAACAAATATTAGCAACGGTCATGTTAGAAGGGAAAGGTGGCCCATTCTAATGTATGCAATGTCATACACCAACCATACAGCCCAAAAAAGGCCAAATTAGAACTTAACAACTCATGGTTACAAACACAAGTACAAAACCGTAAGGTTTTATTTGTTCTGTATTTTTTCTTGCTTAGGCAAAGCTTAAAGCCACAGCCTGCCTTCTATAAACATTAAAAATAAGTCGCCCTAGCTAAATCTATACACTAACTTTGTATTTTTGTAACCTATGACCTACTAACTGGAGATTAAGGGAGCCCTTCGCGCATGAGTGGTAAATTTAGCGCAGCTTATCTATTTGTTTTTTATGGCGAAGCATAAGCTGTATTTCTGTCCCTCTGTTACGCTATTCCTGGTGAGAGCACCCCTATATTATACCTTTAAATAAAAAAGGAGGCTTTAGCATAGCAAGGCCTTGGCTTACCGCTTCCTAATTATTGGTGTTGACTAGACAGGCGTGCCATATCCTTTTCAGGTTGGGTGCTTAACAGAGCGTAGCTTCCAATTTAAAGATTGAACAAATAATATTTAACCAGGCTAAGCCTCGAAGGCAAGAAAAATAATAGCATTAAAGCATCAACCGACTGCTTTCTTAGTTTTCCTTATGCCAGCTAAAAAGGAAAAAGCATTAAGAATTTAATATTAATTGAGCATAATTCCCAAGCTTCTGTTATAGCTTAAACGTTAAAGGCGTTACTGGTTTCATAACGTTTGATAGATTTCGATTCATCCTTAGGAGGCTTTTTTAACAAAAGGAATTAATCACTCAAAAAAACTGTTTGTATTTTTATTATTCTAATTATGCATATTGGTTCCAAGGTAACGTTTCAAGATCATCATTTTCTTTAGTTTCACCTCACCCTTGGCCCATTCGCTAACTAGGGCCATCTCTTTTATAAGTTTCTAAGCAAATGCTGCCATTTATCTAAAGCCTGTTTTTAGATAGTATATGTATGTTCTAATAGCCTTAGTTACAGTAGTTTGGCACTATGAACATGAGATTTGAGGATAGAAATCTCAGAAACGGTATAAATATCTTTGCGGTGACCTTGGTTTTAATTTAACCCATTGCTTGGAAAAATACCCTTAAGGGCGGATCAGCCAGAGGAAACTGAGAGACGGAATAAATTCTCAAGGCTTTCAGAGACTAAGGGGTTAAAGGATTACATACGTTAAATCTCAACGTATTAATTAAATAAATATAAGTCCAAACAAATATAGTAATTATATTTTAAATCGTAACAATTAACTTAGGTAGATACCCAATAATGAAAAAAATATACGGGCAAAGTTAATTCATTTAATTTTAATACCTAAAAGTACTCTTAAAATGAGAGATCTTTATATTTACACTATGAAAATAATAAACTTTTGAACTGCTAATAACGAGTTAGGGTATTATCTTGCCGGCTTAAAGAGGTGATGGATCAAAATTATACTAAAGTGATCACTAAAAATTCGGTTTTTTTGTGCACCTAAATAGCGAAGGCTATGCCTTCTAAATGATAAACCCATGTATAAATAATTCCAAAAGTTCTAATTCAGAGTTTTATTATGAAGAAAAAAGATAGGTACTGTAGATAATAAGATATAATTATATGCGAGAGGAGTACTTAATATTTATTAATCTTTCAAAGTAAATATATAACCCCCCCCGAAGATTTATAGGCATTACATATAAGTTCTATTGAGATAATCTTAAAGAGAATCTGGCGAGGCTAAATGCGCTGTTTTATGAAAAGCTTCAGCCGCGATTTAGATTACACATAGTTTAGACTCTAATGCTAACGAACTAGTCGGGGA
>JACYFI010001595.1:0-14522 GCA_020975735.1 Ophiocordyceps xuefengensis | reverse complement strand
ACGTAATCCTAAAATATCAACTGTCATCTGGAATGCTAAATCTAGTGAAGCTTAGCTAACACAACTCATTTCCGAATCCTAAATATAAAATTAATTATACATTTCCATACTACTAAATAAAAATAATTTTTGTAATGTTTCTTTAATTTTAATGCACTTTCTTTATAGTATGATTGATTAAGTTTAAGTATTAGCTCTGCTGTTACTCCATCGTACTTACCCTAAAAGTTTATCATCCGCATTCGTAAAGAATAATCGCCTTTTTTATAAGGGTATTTTTTGTTATGTATCTTCAATTTTTAAATTATTAGGAAATTCAGTCTTTTATATTAGGAGATCTTCAATATTAATGCGGGAATATAGCTCAAATACAGATTACCCAAAATAATTTTTATTTTCTTTAATCACATCTAACTAATGTAGCTAGATTAGATTTAATTATTTGGATAAAAAGGTTAGTAAAGATGGAAATATTACTAATAGTCTCTATAGGAATTATAATACATATATCTGGATAGCCAAGACCTAGCTTTCTATCATTTCTTCTCTTACTTCTAAATGGAATGTTTTTTATGCGAAGGATAAAAAAGGATTATGCTCTGCTGTTAAACGGTCTTAACTATTAGACCTTTAGTTTTAAAGAAGTTACTTTAATTTTACTAAAAGAGATAACAGTTTTTTAGTTCTTTCTGTAAATGTACTCACCCGTCGAGGATAACCTGTTTCAGACAGTATTAGTAAGAACTACATTTTGTCTATTAATAGAAAGTTTCTCTATTAGTTAGTTTTTAATATCTACATAATTCTCAATTATCAAGTGAGAATTGCTTTTATCGTATTTTAAGTAAAGCTTTTATTATAGCTATTAAGAGTTTGTCTACTATTTAAGAAAGGAAAGTATTAAATAGTTTTTGCATTCTTTACTAGATAAATGTATGGCTTCCTTTGTATACGCTGTTTATTTATAATTATTAAGTAACAAATTATACAACCGGATTTATCTTTATCTTTGTTTTTAATTATTAAGCGCTAATCTCTCCAAAATTCATAAAATATTTAGAGGTTTAAACTGATTTGGAGCGCAAAGCTTCTTTTTTGTCGTCAGCAGTTAGACTTGTACTTATATTTTTGTAACTTGTTAATTTAATTTATATTTTATTTCATGACTATATCTTCATTATGTAATACATTACTCTTTTTAATGCATTAACGCTGTAAGTCCTCTAAGGATCCCTTACTCAAGGAACATTCATCTGTTGGTTCCTGCTGATTGTTTAAAAATTACACTAATTGGTCACACTTTTATCGTTGAAGATAAATATACTAATGCAATTCGTAGGATTTTCAGTATATAGTAATGTTTAAAAGGGAGAGCTACAGGGATTATAACCCGTCCGATTGATAAACATAAAGACGAAACCTAAGAAAATAACCTTGAAGGGGTGTCATATTATAATAGACCACCGGTGACGTAGCTACACCAGAAAATTTTTTATCCCCTGTCAGGAACTGCAATAATTTATGTTCAGCTGTAAATTAAGCTCCTAGTCCCATAAGGACAGTTTCATAAGTCTAATTAAATGAAATAGCCTACCTTACATCAGGGAAGCTTTTTTCAGAAACACAAGACCCACTACCTAATTTTCCATATAATGGTTTTGGAAACCAGGTGGCCCCATTCCTATGGTATAAATGCTCTATGAATTCCTGATGGTTTACCCCTAATCATCTTATCTTCTGATACCTAAAAGTGAACATGTCCTGCTCGTTTAGGCAGCGATCCGAACCTAGCCGTAAAATATGTATATGCATACTCAGGTAAAAGCTTAGGGTGAAAAAGCAGGAGAATGCCTTAAATACCTATAGGTCAGGAAGCTACTAATTTAATGCTTGCTTGCTTATATTTTTTTTGTGTTTTTTTATATTATGATTTTAGTTCTTGTGTTTCAGTGCTATGTATATTTTTATTTTTTAGGGCCAACTACACGTAGCTCTTCGCACTAATAAAAAAATAGAAGGAATCCCCCACTTAAGCTAAATCGTGCATTATGTTCCCGATTCTTCAAGATAAGTTTTGCACCCTCTGATTATGGGGAAAAGAAAACTAAGAAGCGGAGCTTGCAAAACTTTTTATTCTGGACAGGACGAAAACGGAGTCGGAAATTACACGCGGCAGTTTTCTTATTTTATTTTGTCCGCCGTTTGTGGGTTTTTTTACTGCCGCTAAATAAACCAGTTAAAATAAAATCAGGAACAGCAGCGGAGCATCAGAAAAGTTTTTATTTTTTTCCTATCTGGCTATAATTTTCTTGCTCTTTGGCTCTAGATCCTTTATTGCAATACCTTATTAATTTTTATTTATACCTTTACTTTCTTAAATGCTTAACCGTTCTCCTAATTTCATGTCTATATACTTTCTCTATACTGTTAATAAAATTTACATATTTAACAAAGTAACATGATAACTTAGTCGAAGTTAAAATTTTAAATCCGAGCCTGGTTGTTGAAAAACGGAGCTTTTTCATAAGACCATGTACCTGGGAGCTTCTTAGTAATATACACCCGTTTTTTAAATGCTAATGGTATAGTTCTAATAGGTAATTGTCCTTTTTGTTGTTAAAACAACTCTAATCTACGCTTACCCCTATTTCATCTTCTTGGGGTTTTTAAAACATTAATAAGAAAACAACAAGAGCTTGAACTAAACCCAGCTTAACAAAATTATCTCATGATAATCTTTTTAATGGTGTAAAATCCCTAATATTCAATATTGACTGTAATTAATTGCCGAATCAGTTGATTATACTAGGTAGTTACAAAATTACCATTTTATTAAAGTCATATAATAAACAACCTTGGTTTATTCTTACAATATAATTACTCCCTTTTTTATCTTCAAATTTTATCGCTACACCTCACCCATTTGGTTTTTCTAGAATTAAATGTGCTAATTCTATTTCAGTTGTTTGAAAAATCAATCCTGAAATTTCTTTTACACCAAATCACTTTAACTATTCATTAATCCCCTCTGGGATATAACCCAAATCCTTATCTGTTAGTATGGTTCTATTTTAGATAAATGAATCAGAAGAGTTCTAAAGGTAATAGTTATATTTACTCATTAGGTAAATTTTAGTATTGCCCTTAAGGCTATTTTACGAATCAGCCAAAAGTTATTTTAAGCCTATTTACCCGAAAAATTAAATAGAGTTGCTTCCTTAACGTCTAAACACGGTTGAACTATTATACAGAAGTTCAGCACTTAAGCAAGATTTTTACCGTGAACACCTGTAGTTTATCCACGTCCTCAGTCCTAAATATACATGTGGCTGATACAAAACGATAAATCCTAATATTTCCCTTAGACATCTTAGCGAAACCCATACCTTATGTAAACCAATAAGGTTTACTAAGAGCTACGATATTGTTGTAACTAATAATACCGAAACCCTGGTATAATTAAATATAAACTCGGGGATGACCGGAGAACCCAATACTTTCTAAAGTTAATTTATTTTATGCATGTGTGTTTGATGGTCGTCCTTACAAATAGCAAGAGTCTATGCCATTAAATAATAGGAAGTATTCGGACGTACAATTGTACCAGGCACTTTTCAGCCCCCCCCACGGGAAGCACTCTATAGCGATACACCAAAAACCGACGGTCTTTTCAACGGTAAATATTGACGTTTACACAGTGCTTAGCTACATTGTACCTAGACTTTTTTTTTAGAGGTTAAAGCTAGTAGTAATTAAATATTAAAACTAAATCTAAGGTATATTAGGAGCTTAGGCTATATTTTTTCTTTTGTAAGGCACGCTCCGTTACCCCAACAAAAAAATAAGCGCAGCCCTCATATTTTTTATATTTAAGGTCTTATATAATTTACATTTGCCCTCATAATTTTATAGTTGCGCACTAAAACCTTGGACTTTTATCCCTATTTTAATCGAAATCTTAATTTTATAATAATTGGGACATCTTCCCAATTTAATTCATAAATTCTTGTTTTAAGATTTATTAGCTGAGTTGAACGATGTGAAACAATCCAGCCTCTATTAGTTTATAATTTAAGATATCATTTTAGTTTAATTCAATACAATTTTCACCAGCAATATCATATATTTATGGTAAGAAAAAAATTGTCACCTTATATATAAACCTGATTGTACTAGCTAGCATTAAAAAAAATAAACCTAATGAACAAAAAAAATTATTGGATTTACTGTATAAGTGAAGGTTTAGTATGATAAGATGAACACATTCACTCAAATTATTTCTTATCATTATGTTAATTTCAAACCATTTTTCAGCAATCATATTTGCTAAACCCATAAACTTAATATAGCTCAAAGTATACATTAATAAAGAAATATGTTAATCAAGTAATTAGCTTCTAATAAACTCATCATGTTCTATATCTGCAAAGGTGGATTAAATAAGGCCTATATCTAGGTCCATATTTCCCATCCATTAGTATTGGGTATATTCAGACACAATTGAATAGGGATATGGAAATTATCTTTTTTTCCTAAAAAGACCTATGGATAGTATAAACGCTAGGAACTGTAATCCTTCCCGCTAAGCCTCCTGCCTGCACATTAAACCTTATTAATGCCTAAGGGAGGGAACGAGAGTATTTTGTAACAGGTTTTAGTTATTGCCTTTATACCTACTCCTACAGTTCCAGCTAACCTATATTAGTTAGTACTTATAAAACAAGATCAGGCAATATATATTAGGATGTGAATATTCAACTTATTATTAACACTAATCCTCTTCTAATTTTTTTAGCAGTTTCTTATCTAGGAACAATAGAAAGTAATATGTATTACTAATATAAAAATAAAAAGGGAATAACCTTAAAATAAAACAATATAGAATATTTTTTTGTAGGATAGCCTTTTAAGCCATATATTTTTTCCTGTGCAGGGACGCCCCACCTCCGCAAAAAAATAGCGCCTGGCATCCTTTAGCGCTTTTTTTTTCAAGAACATAAGCCCCTTGAACGAAACAAGATAAAGCATATAAATAGGTTGCCTTATAACAAGATACAGTTAAAAACACAAATAAATAACATTTTACTAAATTTTATCTTGGAACTTTACGATTGGGCTTTAGCCCTATGGCTAAGGCCTTAGACCAATGAGACAGGCATTCATGTTCAAATAATCTCAGCTAAATTTTTTTGACTTGGTAGATGGGTGGTACTGCTGAGAAACAAACCATCCAAAATATAGAAGAGACTGTTATGTATTGTTTACGATCTAAAATATCTTAGATGAAATGTATGTTTGGTAATAATATGAGGATCACACCACAGCTACTCACAAGAATGCTAGTAATTGAATTGCATCTGTTACTTATCATGTATACCCCAAAAATCAATTTTAGATTACTAGACCCTAGGTCTCATGGTTAATAAAACCTTTTAAAACAAAAGAGTTTAAGTAGATAACTCAGAACTATGTTACCATTTTGTTAGGACTATATTTTACTTAATATAGTTATAAAAAATTCCTTTAAAATGATCTCTAATTTAATCTCTTGTTCTATATTCTCATCATTGAGATTTTTATTTCTACTATAGCTTTAATGATTCAGTTGCATTGCTTATTTAAGTTCAAAATATGACAACATTTTTCTAAATCTTATAATTTCTTAAATAACTTTACTAGGAAAATAATAGGGGTAAGTTTTTCAATATATCTCATAATTAAATTAAACTTACTATTAAATTAAGTTAGGTTTCTAATCTGTATTCAGGTTTGGGTTGTGTTCATTTAATTAATTTTTACTGTGGATAATAAAAAATACCGCGATTAAACTCAAGATATTTCAGAATTTACCTTCATTTTTTAATGATCGTTTTGTTCTTTGAGAACAATTCAAATTTTACATTTATTTTTAGGATATTACTAGCCAGAAGTATTTTCACTGAAAAATGCCATCGCATCCTATAAACCCCTCCTTAATCAACTTTAGATTTAAGATTACTTATATCTTTAACTTTTTTCTTCTATATTTAAATCAAGTTTATAGTTTAATGAAATAAATTAATCTATGTAAGCATAAATTTAGGGAGTCTTAATAAACCATTATAACATGAGTTACAAGGATTACAACCATTCAATTTGTTTTAATCGGTAATATTCACTAAGCATTGCCTTTTTTTCTGGAAATAATCCCTCGGCCTAATTTAATTGGTATGCATAAAGCCTTAAAAGGATAGTTCTCTTAAATCAACTACTATTTTGTTTTAAAGGATAATATAATTGACCTTTAGGTGATCTTTTCTGTTGTAGGTACTATTATGGCACCATCTCCTTAATAAACTGCTAAGTTATGAAGCAAATTTATAATCAAAATTTATACTATCATTAGAAAACGAAAGAGTAGAAAATAAATCTACCTCTATATTTAAACCAAGACTTATAACATATAAATTTTGGCGTAGAGTCTCTGAAGATTTTTAATTAGTTCAAATTTTTATTAAACATCCTGCTGAGTAAAGATGATAATAAATATCTAAATCCTTTTCCATCAAATGGCCAAAGTTTCAGAGCTGGCAGTAATTTTACAGCTAACAACGAGGTATGATAAATAAACAATAAAATAGCCTGTAATAACTACAGCTCATACCCAATTAAAGCTATATTTATGTGTCTTATACCCGGTTGTCTCCATAATTAGTTGTAGTGTTATGAAGTTTTAGTTGCCTCCTAATAAACTACTACAACCTGAAGATTAAACGCAATATAGCAGGTCTAACCTTTCAGCTCCGCTAGACTTGTGAATCCCCTGAACCAGAGGACGAATAAGGTTCAAACATGTCCCCCCCTGCTCCACCCTTCTGTCAAGGCGGAGAATAATAATAGGGCTAAACCTAGGAAGGTAATAATAAAAACAACTTATGCTTATTTATCAAGGGTAATCTTGCCGAAAGTAAAAACTAGTAAGTTACCCTACTAAAAACGGACTATGTCCTTTCACCCCCTATTAAAGGCGGCTTCGCGTGTAGTCTCTGAGGATTCACCATTTGATAAAAAATTACTTTTGGTTGCCTGCATATTGTATCTCATAAAGCTATAAGTTTTCACTACCTTATAAACTACAATTTCTAAGGATCTTTAAGAAAATTGAAAAGGTCTAATATTCAATTTAGACTACGGCTTTATTTTTTTTTATAGCATAGCTTGCCCGCAAGCCGAGAGAATATCCATGCCATATGGCGCAAGGGATAATTAAAAAATTTACATTTTTTAACACGCATTTCCTTTAAATACTAATAAGGCAAGCCTTGATTTATACTATAGCTATAATTAATTAATAGGCTCAATTGAAACAAGTCGCTTTTTACTATCTGCGATTTTAGCATCTATTATTTAGTTCTTATTATTTTGCTGCATAGCAGCGCAAGCTACGAATAGTTTTTTTTACAATAATTCTTATTTCATCCCCATATAATCTCATGTATTTATAATTCATAAAAGGATATCTATCTAAATATTTTATCAAATTTACATAGAGATGGTTTATCTATAATACAATAAGGATAAAACTCTTTTACCTTTAGGATTTTGTGGTTTTAGTGTTAAAATCTCCACCAATAAATTCAACTATATTCTTTAAACCTCTTAAGTATATATTATTAAGGGATAAACATCTAACTATATAGGTAAGGTATCTATTCTAAATCTAGCATAGGATTAGTAATCCATTTGTCCGTAAATAAAAAAATTTTCCTTTTAGATCTATACAATTTGTTGTTAATCAAGCGTTCGCTAAACCTAAAGAATTCTTGTTAAAGGTAAGATATATTATCTTTGTCTATACCGAACTATTCTTCAATCATATCACCAGCAATGATCGACACCAAAATTTTGTAGATGTTTTTTTTATTTTACCATTCCTCCCAATAAAACTAACTATTTTAAATCTGCTTTAATATGTATCGTTTAATTACAACCTATTTTAATTATTTCATTAGGAGGCTTGATATTATTTTTATTCAAGCCTTTTGAAGGGCCATAGAAAATAAACCATGAAAACAAAATTTTAAAAGTAAGAGTTTATTATTGTTGAGCCTAAAAATATTAGTTAATATTAGGATTATAAGACATTTCAAATTTTACGCCTATAATCATCTAATATTACCATTTGCTTCAAATCATCCTGCAGAATAAGGAAAATTTTTAGTTTTCAAGTAGAAGCCATTCCCTATAAGCGCGAAGTGGAAGCACGATTTTTATAATTACCTTATTTGGCTGATCCTTATCCTACCTCGGTTCAGGACAGGAATCTAAAGAGGCTTTTTCTGCTTGTTATCTTTTTTCGTGCTTTTGTTTCTTTAATTAGTTAAATAAAGCTCATAAGGAGGACCTTTTCATAATAATATTTATTGCTTTTATTCCAAGCCCTTTTTTGGTTTTTTGCCACTATCGGGGGAAACCCCCACCATTAAAGGCATTGAGGTAATAGGACCAATCGCCTTATTAGGCTGGCTTACCATCTAAGAAATCATCAAACTGGCGTGAGCGGTACAATACTTTTATACAACTCGGGTTATTAGATATAATTGAACCCCCTGGGTCACAAGTTCTAACTAATTAGAACTGAAAAAAAGCTTACCAAGAACCGAAAAATGAAGCAAAATATTAAGTATAAAGGTTCCTATTATCTTAAGCGTTAGTGGAATTAAATCATCTTTTCCATAACCAAGATATTTCAGACCTTAAATTTCAAGCACAATATTATTCTCCTTTTTTGTTTTAGTCAATCTTCTCTTGTTTAGTATTGAAAATTAATAAAATATTTGAAGGAGTACAATTTTAAATAGAGTGTATTGTCAGGTTTTAACTAATAAAGCAAAAAATGTCAGACAATTGGGAAGATGTATTGTTGATCACTCTAACAATTTTTACATTTTCGTAAACTATTCGTATTTTTAGCTCTTCACTACAATAACAATTCGAATTATACGACCCACTGATACAGTGATGCCTAAACTAAAGTATAAAATAGGCGCCAAGGCTCAATATATTATAAAGCATAATAAGTATTTTTATAAATTATTCCTATTATGATATATATAGTAAATACTTTAAAATTTTGTAGTAGTGAAACTTTCAGTCTATCAAGTTAAAGATTATCGGGAGGAATTGAACCCTCATACTAATATGAGTTGCAATTCAAAGTTGTAAATCCCATTTACAACATAATCTTTTTATTTTTAGAGTAATATTAATATAAAATTATCCTTTTTAAGTAGTACTAGGACAAGAATAAAAAACTAGCGAAGTAATTACTATTAGATGCTAATTAGTTTTTATAATTAATTATTATTCTGGATATAAAGTCTATTAGGAGTTATTTTTATTATGCTTAACCAGGAACCTAAACACTACAAGAGTAAGAAAAATTAAAACTGTATGTATTTTCCATAGTTTCTATAAATGGACTTTCACACGTTTCAAAGCTCCTATTGCATTAAATATCAAGAAGTTTAATACAAATACATAGACATATTTTTCTTTTAGGTCTCGAATAGTGTAACCTTTAGTTATACCTAAAATTACTTTAGGAGTACTAAAACTAATTAAAATGAACTTAAACATAGCGCCATAACACTCTAATAATTTTATTAGGTATAGGTCCTTAATATAGCATAAAAAGGTAAATAAAATATCATTCTGGGCCACTATAGGCAGCAGTATTTGTAATAGTATTTTAGCCATTAATATAAGTTATCACTATCTCCTAACACATTCTGGCGTAAGAAGAATAAAAAACATACTTAAACAAAAAAATAAACGATGAATTAATAGTAATAATCTTTAAATAAGTAGAAGGAGGAACAGGTAATTCTTCATCATATCCCCGGTACCCTAAAGGGATTACTAAGCTCCAGCGTAAATCGGGACAGCTATTAAATGCAATTAAAGAGTAATGCTTGCTAAATACAAAAGGGTTATAGCAAAGGTGTAGAAACCGAAGAATTTTTGTTTAAAAAGTTTTGCGTTATTTACAGAGCAAACCTTCCCAATGAGAATTAAGGGGGAAACTACTATTTTTAAGTTATAATTATATCTGTTCACATATTATTTTAACTATTCTAAATTTTTAAAGCCGCTTATTAGGTTGTGACAACATACCGCTTCAAACCTGGCCTCGCAGCAGCAAACACTTCAAAATTTATGGGTTGATCGGTTAAGCTTATTGTTTGGTACACTCACTTATTAGTCGTTGAACGTCTTAATTCATTTACTTGACTGCTTTCGCAGTAAAGTACCCAGATAAGATTGTCCCTCAAATAAATTTGATTAGGGAGGTAAACTAATTTTTAAATGTTTTTGCAATTTTCCCCTTTTTGCCTCTAAAAAATAAAATTATTTTAGACCCGGTATTACAGATTTTAGGGATATTTTTAATTGTTATACGGATGCTTTTTGAGATTTTTTAATCATTAGTTGTATGGAATGTACTTTACCCCTACAAAGGTGTCAGACCATTAAAAGAAAAAAAATTTAATACACTTTGTATATCAGATTTCGAACACTAACAGCTAATCGACTTGTTAATGGTAGTTATCTATTTTTCTATTAGATATCTTAAAATCACTATATTTAAAATTGCTTCAAATTAAATATATCCATTCCTTTGGTTTTATTGTAAAACAGCCTATCCAGTTATTACTTTAAGCAAAATGAACCTTCCGAGCATGTAAATCCATTATACAATTATTGAAGAATATGTAACAATGTTTATGCATTCTGCACTAATTAGGGAAGTTTGAAAACAACATCTTTATATATATTCTTTAGATGGGTATTTCATATATGTTTTCAATATTATTTTTTAATGAATTATGCATACTACATTAAATTGATATACTCAGTTTTCGGCTAAAGGAAAAAATTATACATATGACATTAGATAAGGGAAATAATACTTCTTGTAATTCATCTCTATTTTATTACTAGTTACAGATTGTGGCTTTCAAATCCTTATATATATTTTATTACTACTAGTTTTCAAGAAACAAAATGAAATATACCTCTATAGAGAAATATCATCTAAATGTAGAACAAATTAGTCAATTTGATTTGTTACTATATCCTTCTAGTGTCCTATGTTATTTGTAGTATAACCATCTTCCATCTATAAGGCTACTTAAAAAGCTATAAAAGAAACGAAGGAAGGTTAATTAATAACTTTTTATCTATGTTTTACCTATTCCTTTTTAAAGCGTTTTTTAATGTACATCGCCTATTGTAGGCAAATACTGATAATTAAAATTATCAAACAAATAGCGGCCCAACATAACTAAAACCTGTATTTTTGTTTGACTCAACCTACGTCTTGCCATATTCAAGGTATACAACTTATTAAGTTAGTTATAAACTACGGTGGCACCTCATAGGCTCATTGACCGTAAGGTAAAACATACAAATTACCTTTGATATTCAAAAGCTGGAACATCTTCTGGTCGAATATTACATTTACTAAGAAAATCTATAGATAAAAGTACCGACTTTGCATTAAGCACGTTTCAGTACCACTAGTGCCCCAGCCTGCCGACGATTCTATGGAGATGACCGACGACTGATACTAAAATTAGTATATCTAAATCGTCTTCACCTACGTATTCGGCAAAAAAATTCTTAGATTTTCTTTCAATGAGCCCTCTGCAGGTACTTTCGTTTACAAGTTTTTTTTTTTTCCAATAAATTTCACCATAAAATTTTATACTCACAGGAACTTAACCTATAATATTATTTATAAAATTCCAACAATTAACGTCTTGTTAATATTTACTGAACTTATTTCACGTTCTTTCGATAGTTTTAGTTGAACAAAACTTAAATGCTTCTGCTGTTTTCACTATCTATTAATAGTTCACATAAACTATATTATTAAACTGGTTTTACAATAATGGATTCTAGAATTCTTTTTCATTTTAAAATTACCCCTGTCTGTACATTACATCTTTTTACAATTTAAGCTGATTGGTCCCTCCTATAGCTCTAATTTGTTTTCGATAACCAAAGGGTTCTTACCCTGTTTTTAAAATCTCCATTTGTTTCTAACGTTGTTCACTATGGTTTAGCGTTCAATTTTTTTCTAGTTACTTCTGTATGTTTATAACCAAACCATGGATCCAGGCGTTCAGTTAATATATAATAATCAGGAAACTGGGACTTTATAAAAAGTCTTCTAAGGGTTAAATAATTCTTTATTTTATTCTTGATAACTAATTTCAAGGGAAAATAAGCTCTAAACAGAGATACAAAGTTAGTATACCATTTTTATTACTGTTTTTTTCGGCTTTACACCACTTAATAGATTAAATGATTTGAAACCTAGATTTATTTCCCTGAGAAGCAGGATCCTATATAATAACCTTCAAGTTTTTTTATTTAAAATCATATAACTACTACCTAAGTCTTTAGTTCCTAGTAATTTTTAACGGAACAAGAAATCTTCACCTAAATGTAACCATAAAATAAATACAGTTTAAATTTTAGATCTTAAAAAGTTTCTTTATTTTCTCTCATCAAGGATTTATATGATTGCCATAAATAATATCTTTTATTGTTGAAATGTTATTATTATCTTTCTATTATAAATGATTTTAATCATTTTGGGCTATTTTTAAGTAACCCCAGAAACCTGTACCTATGATAAGGTAAAGATAAGGCTCCTATTACTCAAAGCTATGGGTCTAGGAAGCTCATAATATGATGCGGTAATAGAAACCTTTCTACCTATCTGCCAAGTACACTAAGAAAAAAAGAATGTGAAAGTGTATTCTGTGGTAGAAATAACAATAACATCAACCGTTTTGATAAGTCACGCCATTAATATGCTCAGACAAAATTGAATGCTTCGCTATACTAGGGTTATTTAAGCAAAGGCTAAGTTACACCTTAATGATTACTTTGTATATCTAGACAAAGCCCCTAGTAATGACCAAAATTTGCATAGATAATTTAGTAGTTGGGTTGGTTGGAATGGATGATTATATAAGCGTTACTAATTTTAAAAAGGAAAAGGAATGACTTCTTTTAATAATTCTCATAGTTGTTATTTCTTAAATTTAAAATACATTAAAACCATCATACATACACAACTAACGTATGACTTTATTAGGATTAATACTAAGTACACCCTAAGTCTATTCATTATTCTCATAGGCGTGGCTTAATGCCTGGGACGAGGCAGGCCGACACAACTTGTTCGTACCTACGGATTAAGGTTATTTTAATATAGTTGTAGGCTGTATTATAAAGACTGTATAACAAGGTATATTCTTTCATTAAACGCAAACGAAAATTACTAATTGCATTCAAATAAATTATTACTAAATATAAATATATTTATAATTGCAAAATTTGCAAATCATTCTCTTGCATTTCAACATAAAACCTAGGCAGCCAGCCTACTAACTCTGTCCACCGCGTTATTAAGGATGACTTTTATAATTTAAGGTGTACAAAAATGAAACATGATTCGCGAAAGATAATAAGTTTAATCACCCCCCCGTCTAACTCGAATATAATAGGCATGTCACGCTGTTGCTTTTTCAAAGTGACATAAAGTCTATGACATGACCTTTTTAGACCATCAGGCTCACTTTTCTGGAATTATTTTCTATCATTATTCATTAACTTGAATCTGGATCACTTTTAGGTTCTTTTGACTCTTTACCATTTATCTTCTTCAGCTAAATAGTACATTTGATTCATTTTTTTTCTTTTCTACTCCTTTACCTTTTGTCTTTTAACCATCCTCAATAACAGATCGTAACGTTATCTGCTAATTTTTCTACTCCTTTTGACCTTGGCCTTTTTACATGCTTCATTAACCTAGATCCTTGATGCCAGCAGAAATCATCCAATCTAAATCTGTCTTCTATCAGAATTCATTATTTGAATCATTGTAGCGAACAGGAGCTTCTCAGTCATTCGGGTTAGTGGAACTATCATGAAGGTTGAGCAAAGGAGCGTGGTGGCGATGGTCCCAAGCTTGAGGTGAATCCGGGACAGGTGCAGGATGGTCAAGCTTGAGGGAGATTCGGCCTCAGCCCCCCTCCAAGATGAGTTTTAAGTTGGCGTCCCGATCTATGATTCTCTTCTTGGCTGTTTCAGCTTCTGCTACCTATTCATGTCAGCTAGCTTTTTCTACAGGAAGATTAATAATCTCATTTCCTCCAAGTCTTTACAAGTTTGTCTTGGGATCTTTACTCGACACCCCCCGACGTTATAGAATAATAAGTTAGCGGTCTTATTTTAGGCATTTCTCTATCTTTTCCTTACCTCATAAGGTCCCTTGTTCGCCTGGACACTATTATTGCTAGAATGGCGGGTCCTTACCGGATAAAAAAGGTGGTGTTAGAGAAAGTTCTTGTACATAAGGAACACCTTATTGTGGATTGGAGTATTACATAAAACAGAGTTGTTGGTTTCATATAATTCGTTGACTACTACCGACTCAGATTTTTTTGATTGAACACTGATAG
>JACYFI010001594.1:0-11622 GCA_020975735.1 Ophiocordyceps xuefengensis | reverse complement strand
AAATTCAAATGATTCGGCTTAGATTAAGTAAATATTTGAATAGCTAGAATTTTACCACCTTTAAAAAGCTTTATCTTGAGTATTGAATTTTTCGATTAGCTTGGGTATTAGTCAAGCTCTTTTGGTTGTTTCTATATCAATGTTGTTAAAAGCCCAGAATGAATAGGGGATTACGTCAGATTGGATACTTTCTATAAAACAAAAGGATATAGATTACCTAAATAGAACTTAAATACATGATGCATTTTTAAAAAGGTTGATATTACTCCAAGATAGCTCAGGGTACATTGGCTTATAAAAGGTCCGATTTTATCAGCAACCAGCTCGGTTAATAAAGTTACTTCGTAAGATCATGCTTTTTGCTTGATCAAATATGTAAATTTTAATTAAAGTTTATAAAAAGGTTTAAGAATGATTAGGGAGAGGGTAGCATTTTACAAAGTAAAGGTATAAAAAAAATTATAAGTTATTGAAATAGGGATCTCCAGAGCAAGTAACTCAAGAAATTAATACAGAGAATAGAAAAAAAAATAGAAACCTTTTTTCTTGGATGCTCCAGCTGCTGTTCGTGTTTTATTTACTGCTTCTATTTTGCGGCACGTAAAACTACCACATACGGCGCACAAAAAATAAGAAGCATAGCCAGGCGTGTACTCCGGCACTCCGTTTCTTCTGTGCACAGCATACAAAAGTTGGCATGCTCCGCTTCTTAGTTTTTATTGTTCCGATAATCAGAGGTTGCCAATCTATTACTTGAGAAGATCGGGGCAAACATTAAACCACGATTTAAGCTTAGTAGGGGGGCTTCCTTTTTTTTTTTATAGTGCAAGCTAGTTAGCGGGCTAAAAAAAATATACAAGCACCCTGGCAACACAATAACTAAAACCATAAATTAGAAAACCAGCACAGAAAAAATATACCCAAGAAAGCATTAAAATAGCTTCCCTTCATCTTATAGGGTTAATTTTAGCGATTCCCTTGCTTGTGTCACTCCTAGCTTTTATCCTGAGGTATGACATGATATATATTTAGTCCTAGGTTTCAGGAGTGCTAGTGCCTTAAAACGAGCAGGTACATGTTTCACCTTTAGGGTAACAGATAGAGTAAGAGGGCTAGCGGGGTTAACCATCCAGGAAAAAAAGAAGGCATATTTACATAAGGAAGCAACATGTTTCCAAGAAAATCAGTTTTGTACAAAATTAGGTTTATCGCGGTCTTGTGTCTTTCTGAAAGCCTTACCCTGATGTTATGGTAGGCTTCTTTTTATTACTTATATACGTGCTCTTTGGAACTTAGAGCTTATATTTACCAGCTGCAACCATTAATTATTTGCAGTTCCTCAGGGATATAACAAATTTTTTTGATAGTCTTACGTGCTACGGTGGGTCTATTAAAAATGACCCTTCAAGTGTTATTTTCATTAGGTTTCGTCCTATTGGGTTACAATCGGAGGTTAATAAGTTTCCACTAGCTTCCTCCCTTTAAAATTACTATATTGGCTTGGAAAATTTTTTTCCAATGCACTTACTTAGATTAATGCTAACGATAAAAGTACACAGAGATGTAACTTTAAAACAATCAGCAGATACCAAAGATGAATTTCTTAGTAAGGATCCTTAGAGACCTACACGTGATCATTAAAATTAATATATTTACAGTAGAAGAGTTATAGTCCATGCAATAAAATATAAATTAATTAACGTTTACAGAAATTAAGAAGACAAGTCTACTTGGCGACGAAAAAAGAGGAAGCTGTGCGCCGTAAATCATTTAAACCTATAAAATTTTGTAGATCGATTTGGGAAAAGATATGAGCTTTAAATATTAAACAAGAGAAAAACAAGGATACAATCGGGTGTATAATTTGTAATAATAATATAAAGAACAGGTATGACATAGGGAAGCTCTATACATTAGTAATAGATTGAAAAACCTTCTTTTATACTTCCTTTTTAAATAGCTGCAAAGCTCTAATATCAGCCATAAAGATCAAATAGCTTTAACTTAAATACGTATAAATGATAATTTCCACTTTGAATATTACAATAATGTAGAATATTAAAAACGAAACTCAAATAGAGAAACTTTTATTAAAAACATGTAGTCCTTACTATAAAGTAGGAAACTGAAATATAGGTTATTCGTGACGGGTAATATGTACATACCAGAAAAACTAAGAAAAACTTTATCTCTGGTTAGCTAAAAACATAAGAACAACCGTTACAAACTAAGGTCCTATGTTAGACGGTTTAACAGGAGAGAATAATCCTTTTTAGTGCTTCGCATAAAAACCATTCTATAGGAGAGTATAGACGAAACAAATGTAGAAGCTAGTCTGGAATCCAGTTATATTGATATAATTTCTTATATAGAAGTTATTAGTATATTTCCATCTTAATAAACTTTTTATACACCAAAAGTAATTTAAGCTAACTTACGCTACCATTAGAAAGTGTGATTAGAAGAAAATAAATTATTTAGAGTGAATGGGTATTTGACCTATATCCCGAATAATAGTAGAAGATCTACCTAATATAAAGACTTGAAAATTCTAATAATTTAAAAAATTGATAGATAACATAAACCAAAAAATTAGCCCTTCAAAAAAAGGCGATCGTTCGTTTACGTGGGGATAAAACTTTAGAAGTAAGTACCTGATGGGTACAGCAGCAGCTTAAATAGCTTAAAATTAAATCAACATACTATTAAAGAGAAGTGCATTAAATAAAGAAATTATTAACAAAAATTATTCTTATTTAGTTATGAAATGATTCCAAAGGTATTTATATTTTTCAGTAAGTGGAGTTGGTGTTTAGGCTAATGGTTTCACAAGCAATATAGGCTTATCACGATACACAGTTTGAAATTTTAGATAAGTATACCAATATTTGGTTATGATCAAGGAAGTAACCCAAAATTCTAGTCTTGAGTGTTAATCGAATTACAGTTTTAATGATTTACTTGGAAATAAACAATAACTATAAACATATATAAAATGTTTTTGGCAGTAGGGCTAATGGACGGTGGACGGTAAGTATTAAAGAAACCATCTTTAACGTAAACAGTTCTTATATAAAATAACAGGATGTTATAAATTTATCCTTAACCTTAAAGACTCGGTAAATTATAATAATCTGGTTGGGAGATTGCTAAAGAGTAGGTGGGAAACTGTTAAGGATTACTGAAAAAAGAGGTGATGTTAATTTGAGTTGTAAAAAAAGGAAGAAATTTATGAAATAAAATAATAATTGAGTATTATCCCTCCCTTTAACCTTCAAAATAAATCCTTGTCCGAACTTGACAATTTAAAAACATGTTTTAGGCTGAAAACTTCAGTACAAGAATAGTTGATCCAACAGAGAACTAAATTTAAAGAGCGAACATGTGCTAATTATTACAATGCAATTTTGAAAAGGGGCACCTCTTACTTTTAAAGCTCGTTATCGTGGTTTTAATAGGAAGCGGAGGTTGTTTTGTCTATATCGGTAGATCGGAAAGCACATTCTATTTCTCAATAGGACCGAAATACGCACGTTTATTTTAATAGATATATTATCAGTATTTTGAAATATCAAATAAAGTATCGTAAGCGTTTATTATAACTTCTTTTTATAAAAATACAGAGAAGAGGCATAGGGCTAAAAAGTGGCCACATGTACTAACTAATCCTTTTTAGGAGAAAAGTTCGGAAGTTCTGAAAAATTCAAAAAAATTCTTTTGAGTAAAGTGTCGTGGTCATGTCACACGTGAAAATTCATACGTTTTTTCGGTAAATTATAATATAATTTTCAAAAGGTGAAGCCTTTTTTTTTTATTCTTTAAATGCGGAAAAAATGTAAGGGGTAGTGGATAAAATGACCCTACCCCATTTAAGGTACATACCGTGGAAAACCAAAGTAAACTTAAATTTTCGCACAAACTTACTTTATCGAAGTAGGAATCCGTAGGAGACTAAACGTGGACAAATCGAAATTTAATTCAAGTTAATAATCCAAGTTAGTAAAGGGTTTATTTCCGATCCTCGTAAGCAGTTTGTTAGTTGTAATAATTGAGCAACTATAACGACTTCTAACGTAGTTTGCACAAATGGTCCCTGAGTAATTTTCATATTCTGCAATTGAACTATTAGCGGAATCTATATATCAAGGTAATTCTTACTTTCATATATAATTATCTACGTATCTTTAACTCGATCCAAGTTGGGAAAGCTCTTAATCTCTATTAAATAGTGAAAATATAAATTAATTACTTAATCTAATACTAAAACTTAGATATTTAAATACATACGCCCCACCAGATACATATAAGGCGATTGCCTCAGAGACTGATACGCACTTCCATTAATCCGCCTTTTCTTACATATTTTCTTGCGATTGTTTTTAATATTATATATAAATAAATAAAAATTACATACCCTGACCAGCACAAGCTGGACATTCACACCAAAAAGAAAAATAACGCTCGCCTGAACCCGGGCGCACCAAAGGTTATTTTTAAACTACAAAATAAAGGATAAAAAGTATCTAATTTCTATTCCTGACTACGGGGAATAATACGATTGGGAATAAGGGAAATTTTGATTTAAGGGGAAATCTTTTTCTCTAAAAAGTTAGTTATTTAAAAGCTATTCGAAAAGATTTCATAAATAATGATAATAAAATTTTGACACACGTTTCCAAAACCCTTTGTACATATGCGTAAAATAATCAAAATCATAAACAATAACATTTTATTCCTACATAATAATAGTATATAATGAGAAATAATATGATTATTTAGTTTAATAACTTAAATGGTATAATTAGATATTAAGTTATAGTTTAGAAAACAGGCTGTCTATTATATAACACAATTTTCCATTTAAAACCTGATTATAAATATTAAAAGTTAAAATTGATTCTTATTTTTGTCAGGAATTAATTGATGGCAAAGTTCTATTTAGTTTTGTAACTTTTATTTGTAATAGAATTTAATTGTATATCTACAAGTTAAGCATTAATGAATTTTTACTACTAAGTGATCCTTTATGATTTAATACCCTATTGTGGAAACCCATATAACACAAAAAGTAAAAATCGCAGAATATATTAAATTTAAATTCAATTAGTTAAACCATGACATGTTTGTATGAGTTTTTATGGTAAATAGGGACCATTAATACTCTGATTAATAAGTTTTTTAGATTGTTTTAATAAAGAAATTTTTATCTATCCGGTGATTATAAAAAATTCCAAAATTTTGATTACTTTGATATAAATTAAATCAGATTTTACTTTGTTAAAATATTCAAATTACAAAAGATCCTTTATGAACTAGAGTTTTCTTTATTCAAATTTTTTGCGGTTTTCCCTGGCGGTATTGAAATGAAGAGAATTAGTCCAATAAAAGGGGGCAATTTGGCCCATTATATTAAATGATATCGAGTAGTATTATGTATTTATCCGAAGCTGTGATGTTTTTTTTTTAAATATGCTTTAGAACAAGCCTCATGTTTTATCTTGCCTGTTTGCAAACTTGCCACTTTAACTAAATATAGATTTTACACATATCTAAGTATAAGATTTTATTGCTGCTTAAATTTTTTCTTGGAGGCGCAAGAACCTTGCGGACCTCTGACACGACATAGGAAAAATCATTATTTAACAAAAATTGAATTTTACGCGGGCTTCGCTTGGCGTACTCCGTAAGACAAAGGAATTCTTTTAAGATTTTATAATTTATAATGGTGCTGGGCGCGATTTTTTAATATCCTCCGCGAAGCACCCCTTAGTGAAGGCACCTCGCAGCTACCGCAGGAAGCAATAATAACAAAAGATTCCAAAATAAATCCGTTCATCGCTTTGTTATATTAGAGTGGGTAATTTTATGACTATAATTAAGTAAGTATAAGAAAGTGATAGCTTTTATTTAGAATATCTAATTTAAATTTGTTTTTGAACTTATCGTATTAATATCCTTGATTTAAATATTTATACTCATTATTTTATAGAAAAATAGGATTAAAAAAAACACTATTAAATTTATATTAGTTCCTTTAAGATTTACTTATGGCTAATGTTATGTTAATATATCTAATCTCATAATGGTCAATTTCTTTTTTTTTTTACCTAATGAATATTATTGCATTTAAGCTTTGAGATATGCATATGGAGTAATAAAAGGTTTTAAAAATAATGAAACAATATAAGGAAGGGTTTGTAAATAGATAAACCCCCTTAAAAATAAACCCTAAAAATACTAAGATACCTATTTGAACCAGCAAGAATTGAAAGAAATTAAAAAAAAAAAGCTTTAGGATGAAGCTACAAAATTACTGAAAATACAACCTCTTGATAAATTCAAATACTAATGATTAAATATGATGTGTTCTCGAGCCTACGGCCCCAAAATCTATTGCCTTAAGTAGAAAAATCGAAAACACAATAAATTATAGAAAAAAGACAAGTTTTCTCTTAAAAACGGAATCAAACTTTAGATAAAGTAGAGTTTGAAATACAGCTTTTAGCAAAGATGTTCAGGAAAAAAATTTAAACAAACCAGGCATAAATATTAATAAAAAAAAGGGTAAAGAAAAATTTTTCCCCTGATGAACCAAATTATTCTTGGAAAGAGTATTAATAAGAAGGTAAAAATAAAAAGTGCTTTTATTTAACTTACAATCTATAAAAGATAAATTAAAAACAGCCTTAAGTTTAAAAAAATGAATATTATAACCTTATCCTAGAATATGGATCTGAGGAAACGCTTGGAAGAAAAAAATAAGGGGGGCTAACTTTTCTGTGCTATGCAGCAAAAAAATATCATTTTTATATAAGAGCTACACCCTAAGTGTACCTTCTAATATCTTAAAAGTTTTATGGTAACATCCTATTAGATAAGCGGTTTCAGCTGTGACGGGGGCGGCCTATCTGTGAGTCAAAAGGTTATACATTTATCAAGACAAATAAGATCTTTAGATCGGTGGTTATTCTCTAGGTTGGGCGGCAAGCGCCTTATTTTAAAGTAATTTGACGGAGAGATTAGAAAATTAGTTGGAAAGGTACCGGACCCTGTAAGGGTACCTGAAAGGGGTCCTATATCCCTGGTAGGTTTTGAAAAAGTAAGTGTTTGCAAAATATTTTAATCTTTCCAGATTGATACCCTTACTATATTTTTCTCCTTTAAAAGGTCAATAAAATACCCTTAAGATTTCAAATTATTAATGAGATGGCTTGGAGTTATGTTACTTTTGCTAAGGTTTAAATGCTAAATACTTGATGTATGTTAACTATAGTTTATAATCAAGTTTAAATAAATAACTTAATCTTGGCTGTTGGGTTTAGGGTGACAACATACAGTACATGCTTACTGAGATAAAAAGTAGATATAATCTTAGAAAACATATTGTATATAAACCCTTGGGAAATAATAAAACTTAAAAATTCATTAATACTAGGAAATAGAGCAGAAAACAAAGTAATTAAAACCATGAACAATTATACGGTGGTCTAATCCTCGGTCTTACGTTATATAGAAACATACCCCGGGGAGGTATACAAAATTTGTAGAGTAAATATAGAAGCCCTGAGGCTATTCCCCTCATTTAGACCCTGTTAGGGGGGTCTTTTATGTTGCCCATACAGCATGGATAGCGGCAACTCAAAAAGATTAATTTGATAACATACTATAAATTTTTAAACAGTTACCTTCAAGAATATACTTTTCATTCCATACGTTTTAATACTGGGAGCCCGTATTGCAATGTTTGCATTGGTCGTATTTTTGGGAATTCCTAAAAAGTTAGGTCTAGAATATGATCGTTGATCTTAACTCAGGACACAATTTTTGACCATTTTTATTTATAGGGGTTAATCTTACCACTTTTTCCCCCAACCATTTTTAAGGTTCCACAGTAGCCTTTTTTCATAGTGATAGAAATTTTATTAACAAAACTACTAGCTACAGACCCTATTTAAATTAAGGCAGGTATAATAGACGATTGCAGGAAACCTACAAAAATAGGGCACAATTCATAATTTTTTACAGTAGGATCTCAGAGATACATCGTGTTGTAACTTAAAAAGTAAAGATAATAGTCCTTAATAACATGATGTTATGTTAAATCATTTGTTACTTTATATAACCCCTAGTTATATTAGCCTATTAAATATAATAATATAACGGTTTAGTGGAGTGCTTCATTAAAAGAGTAGGATAGCTTGGCGCACAAAAATATCTAACAATCATCCAGCCTTGCACCCATTTACTACAAACTAATACTAATTTGACTCCGGACCAAAGATCCAAAATGATGAAGATTTGTTTTTGAGCTTTATTTTTCATTGCCTGTAAGGCATAAGGCTAGAAAAAATATGCAAAAAAAAGCAGTAAATAACATAATAATTATTTAACTGTCAAACTTAACACCCGATTTATTGTTCAGTAACAATATTGGCCTTTTAGTTATCTGAAGAACCATCCTCTTTTTTACATCTTTTTATAGAGAAACTATCTTATGACGAAGCCTCGGGATAATAAAAATAAGGTGGGGTAATTTATCTTCATAAGATAATAAGCCGTTAACGGTAATACGTAGGTAACGGTATATGATTTAGCTAATCTAGCCCACTTTTATACTTTCCTTTTGTGTGTTTTAGTCCGTAATAGTTTATATAGGTTAATTCTTTTGAAGATATGGAGGCGCAGCTCATCTCTTTTTCTTTTGACCAGCCAAAGCTCATTATTTTTACTATGGGTTTATGGATAAATACGAGTACACATATAAAAGCATAGATCTATTATCTGTAAATACACCATCAATATTATAATTTATTAACCTGTTATAAAAACTTTAAGCCCTGGCGCAAGGATCAAGTATGGGATTTATAAGACTCTATAAGAGTACCGTCTAAATAGACGTATATTTTGAATTCACGTAAAAGTAAACCTTTCTTCTGTAAAATACTAAAAGAAAGACTAGACTTTTATCCTTTTCTGATTTTTAGGCTATGAAATAAGCTGGCGTAGCAAGAATATAAAAAAATTGTTCGACAAAAGTCCTGCCTAACTTTAGAGAAAATTAAGAAGCTAAAGAAACAGGCCATGTTCATCCCCATGTGTAATAAGAAAAATCTAAGGAAATTTATTGCACATATGGCAATGAAGTAGAAAAGGTTTGGAATAATCCTAATTTGTACAGTAAAACAAGTCTGAAAAATCTTAGCTAAAAATTAAGGAAAACGGGTTTAATGGTTTACAATAGTTGATAGGCAGTATATTTAGAGAAGTTGCTAGGGAGGTGAGTATCTATCTGTTGAAAAGAAATTTAACTCTTAGAACGCTAATAACTATTTAAAAAAGTAATATAGATACACGATTAAACCTAGATAGAATAAATACCCTTTATTCTAAATTGTAAAAGAAATAGGGTTCACCCTACCCTTCTTTTCAAGTCTCCTTGCAATTGAAAATCACAGATCGGTTTTCTTAGAAAAAAATAAGAATATAAAATGCTACAAGGTATTGCCTAGAAGAATAGGAGACTATCCTGATGCATTTTCGGATGAATTTATTAGTATGTAGGATCTAATTGAAAGTGTTAGGTGGCCGGCTATGATGTATTCTTATACATTTGTTTACAAGCAAAAATTTAGTTAGAAGTAAAAGGTTAGCTAATCAGACATCCTTATTAACATCCAAGAGTTTTATAAAGATATATACAACCAAACTTAAACCATGTTACAGGTTAGTTTAGAATGAGGATACACAAGCCCACCCTATAACCCGACGCATTTGTAAGTTTACCCTTTACCTAAAGTAAAAAGAATAAAGACTTAGCTTCGTATACGTCCTGTTCTATGACACAAAAAAAACGCAAGTTTAGCAAGCTTTTTATCTTAAAGTTCAATGTATAAATCGAGCTCTAGATAATGAATGAGCAGGTTAGCCAATATTGCTTTGTGTAGGATAAAAGAATTTTTGTCTCATAGCCAATGCATGATATTAGTACTTCTATATTACAAATCTTAGTTTCGATTTGAGATGAGGCTGCGCCCCTTTGTGCTAGTGTTATCAAAGCTAGGAATACTGCTTGCTATGCGCTAGCTTCGTATCCGCTAATTTAATTGGTATTGCGAAAGCAAGGCTGGCTACTAATAATAAATGGTCCTATAATTTTTAAATGTTATTGGCTATTTTCTATGCGGGCCTGCAGCCATACCCTATTCACCCACAGAAGTTAGCCAACCCTGCCACTCTAAATTATCTAAGTTTAAATATGTCAACCTAAGTATGAAATTATAGCTCAACCACATGTACTTTTTATAGATGTTTTTTAGTGCTACTATAGTATGGCGAATTAGGAAAATGCAAGGAAGCAATATTTTTTTTTGATGGAGCCCCACACAGAGTGCGCCTACTATATTATATTTTTAATTAGCGAGTATTATTAACGTTTTAATAAGATAAAAAATTGTACTTGCCCTCCACACCACGACGCCAAAATATGAATTTACCACAATAATTATTTCACAATTATTTGAAATATTTTCGTAAGTGTTTGGCCAGTTTACTGGTAGTAGCATCATGTAACTGTAGCTAAAGAAAAAATAGGGCTATATAGAAAGAAGATTAGGTCCTAAATGTGCTGGTAGGTTCAAAATGCAGTAGACTTTTTTAATATTTTTATCATTAGCTCTAGTTATATAAAGCTATTTAACCTTCTATTGAAAAAGCCCCTTTTGCGCAGCTATTCCTTTTTAAGTAAAATGTATAATGTTATGTAAAAGATTTAATTATTTTAAACTTCATTAAGAATCCATTTTTAAGGGGTTAAAGGGGGGAGTAAAAAAGGTATGATTATATGTTAACTTTAACAAAACATAAGCCTAAATTTTTTGTGCTGTCAGAGCAAGAAAAGGTTGAGGCTTATAAGATTTCCTAGGCCCTTCGGGGACCAGAACCTCGAGATTTAAAAGCCCATACTTTAAATGTAACCTTGCAAACATAGATTTCATGCGTTTAGATTTTATTTACAAAAAAAAAGTACAAAACTATTCCGGTTAGGTAAAATTCGAATTTTTCTGTGTTATAAATTTCAATCTAAAAATATGACAGAAAGAAAAGATAAAATTCTTACGCTTTTGGCCAGCAAAAATCCTTTACCCCTATTCATTACTAAAATTAAAAGTAACTCTAAATGATTACTCAAATTTTGATTATTTATAATGAAATGTACTTAAACTTGGACCAACCTAGAAATCAATTTTTTACGTGCCTCTAAGTATAATTATTTATCTCGGCGATAATGTTAATGTGAACAACTAAGTAGTTAGTTGGTATTGCATGCAGTATATATTAATAAGGTTATCTAATTATTAGGTAGATAGCTAGAGAAACTTTAAATGTTTATTTCAATACATAGCGCTTGTCGCTCCTTTATAAAAATTCCTTTGTTTTTACTAAATAAGGATAGAATCTATATTAAACTTTAGAAAACTGAGTTAAGCGAGCTAGGTTAGAAGATTTAGAATCGTACTATAAGCTAAAAGATGTATGGGTAATATAAAATAGTACAGACGATGGGTAAACCTATTAGTTACAAAATATTTATCGTAACTAAGGGTATCCAATTAGCTAAATTCT
>JACYFI010001581.1:0-12105 GCA_020975735.1 Ophiocordyceps xuefengensis | reverse complement strand
CCTGAGCCCCACTGAGTATATACAATTACTCTTTAATAATCTGTAGTCTAATAGCTACTAAAACTAGCCCTTAAGACAGTTAGGTCCCTAAATATAATTGTATAAAGTATAATCTAATGTAACTTTAGGAAGTATAGGAAAATCAGGTGCTGAATATACCATATAGACTTAACTTAAAGGCCAATCCCTGGCTTACAACAATACTCCCCAATGGGTGAACCCAACGTGCGGCCTTAGAGTCAACTATTCAACCATAACAACGGTGTTTTTCACAGCAAAACGCTTAAAATATCCCCTACAATTGAAAAAATATTTGTGGTTTTATATTGAAATTTAATTTAAATAAGTATCATGAAAACTCAGTACAGTTCCTAAGTAGAGATATATTTAATATAGGAAATAATAAGAATAATGAGCCTCATAAATGTTTATAGAGAAATAAATTTAGTTAACTAGCACTTTATTTTATTATTCAAGACCCACATAAACCCCCTATCTAATATAAATAGAAGGAAGGTTAAGAATCCTTTCAAAAGAATATAATAGATAACAATTATATCTAATGTTCATAAATTACCGCTAATAATAAACCGCCGTTTCTTAACAATTGCATTATTACACTAAATGAGATTTTTTATTTTCTCTTAATAGAAATCCTCAAATTGAACATAACTGCTACAGGTATTCATTATTGTAGGTTAATAACATCAAGTATACCGTTTGATACCGTCTAAGCCTAAAATAAATATCAAAGAGTTGAAACATAATTTATAATGTTCTTGTACATTTGAAATTTGCATTAAGTACTATCATTAATATACTAATGGAAATATTGAAGACTATTATCAAGTTTATGACCCCTAGTTTATAAGTACGTATTATTTTTTTGAAAAGTAAGGTGGAGCCCTACTAAGCTTTTTTAAATCTTTCTTTTTCCATAGTAGGAGTTTATTCTAGTATATTATAATTGCACCTAATAACAGGGTACAGTTTAATAAAAAAGGATAAATAACATTTGTACAAAATATATTATCTGTGGAACCTTTAATTCTCTGAGTCGCATTACGCCTGACTGCATAAGCCTAGACCATGGACATGGCATTTTTATGCTGGAAGCTTGCATCGAATTTTTCTTTCTTGGCTTCGGCCTGGCGAAGTTGCAGCGCGCAGGGCCGGCTGCTGACCATAATAGTCGAGGCTCAAGATTAATGGACGAAAAAAATATTATTCCTAGCTAGCCTTGCAGCATAGAAAAATAAACCAGTGAAGCACATCCTCTAACCCCTTATAAAAGTAGCTCGTTTTGTCACGCAACAGGGGAGTGGCGTGCCTGTGCCCTCGGAGGGTATAAGGATACGCTTATTTTTATTAAAGACAGACAGCACAGAACTGAAACCCAATAATATCTTTAAAAGTATTTAGTGGATATTTTTCACCACTAGTAATATCTATATTAGGTGTTAAATTTTTTTGGTAGGGACGGTGGCTAATCTAGCCGCGGGTTCCAATTTGCGTATTGCTTAGCAAAACAATGAGGCCAGGCCCTAATAGTAATTAGCCAAGCTCATAGTATAAATTTTATGTTTCATTATATACTCGCATACTTTACGGATATACTCTAGTTTAAAAGATCTAGAATTAAAATAAATTATATTATAAAATATACCCAAAATATGAATTAATAAAGAGGTATTAAAATATAAAGATGAAATAATATAGCGTGCGACAGTTCAACAGAGACATCAAACTGGTCGAATCTAATTCTGAGGAAAACCGAGGCCCTGCATACACAAATAAAGTCATACAAAAACCAAATATTGTAGCTTTATATACCTCAAAGTTGAAACTTAGACAGATAACCCTTTCTACATAGACTAGGAAAAATCTGTCTTGTTTTTGAATATTCTTAGAGGTAGTTCATCGTATATCGAATAAATATGCAAGTATAAATCTAACATGAATCAAATATATAAATGAATTCGATTTAGTATTTGAATTAACCACCTAACAATAAAATACTTAGATAAAATATCACCATTAACCAATACTAGCGTATCGCTAAAAAGAGAGAAACCGGATATAAACAGCCGCCGGGTTCGTCTAAATCCGCTAAACTATATAAGATTCCTGGTGTGATTCTTATCTGTTTTTTGTTCTTTATATGGGTTCAAAGAATTTTGTGTTACCGAACGCAGTGGCCCAACTAACATTAGCCCTAAAATTTCAGGTTTAAATTTAGTAACAAGTATCTGTCTATATAAACAGCTAAATTTAAGGTTGCGGCCATACTACTTAACCTAGATGTATTTAAATGTTAGCTTAATTCGACATTGTTTTTTTAAATTTTATAACTAAAGTAGCAATCTAGTTATATATTTACTCACTAAAGGTGTTTATTTCTTTGCTTCTCATCTTAGCCCCTTTGGGCGTCATATTCGCGCCTTTTGCTAATAGGGATTAAACTATACCGAGTTTCTAATCCTTAATTTTAGAGTATCCATTAGTATTGTTATAACCTAAATTATTGTGAGCAATACACTAAAAATTATAAAACAGTATCCTAAAACTTCATTCAGATTATAATAATATTTCAAGCTCAGTATAAAATTAATTTGTGCTAATTCTTTTTCCTTCGGTATGAAAAATACTTGTATATATAAAATCTTAAACTTATCTAACATTCTTAATTAAAAGCTTTTTGTTGCGTTGTGGCTGCGTGGCTACACATTAAGAATGTTATTTTTAATATTTTAGTCTCATAAAGTCTTAATATCTAAAGTCCTTTCGTACTGTAATATAAACTGTTTACCTGTTCACCGAGGAATTGAATCAATTGAATAAAGCATAAAGCTCCTTTACCTTGTAAAGCGACTTGCTGTGGGTTTATTTATAGAATCTTTTCGTAAAAATCTAGACTTAAAATCGCTTGAAGAGTTATAAATTAGTAGGACAAGTTTAGAGAGGCGGAGATGTAATAATGCTACAAAGATAGTAAGAGTACTTCCGAGAGTAAAAGGTAAACTCCTATTTACAATTTTACACCGTTATAAACAGGGAGTTTATTATCCCTATAGGCTTAAATAAAAATAAGAAAAAATCGAATAAATATCTACTTTAGAATAGGGTATAAAATCTAACTAATAGTAATTTTTTATAAATTAAATAATTATTAACGAGCTTGCGCCTCCTACACAACCGTTTAGTATTCTCAAACTCTTGGCTAATTGATATATTATTGTGCTGTTTTTTCCCTTAGCCAAGCTAATGCTAAAAGCAGGAAAAAAAAAATGCAATAAATTTTTTTAGATAAAATTAACTTAATGTTATTAGATAAAAATCTGTTGCACTCTCTATTCTGTATTTTTACCATTTTATACTACTACGAATACTCCTCTGCCTTTTAGGTATTATTTTATATGACCTATACAAGTTCTCTACATAAATTTTTTTTAATTATAATTACAATGGCAATTAAGACTTTATTGCCCGAGGGTATTCATTTTAACAAAGGCTCAAATGGTGCTGAATTAAATGAATAAAACTCCTTAGTTAGGTGTATTTTTATGGCTGTATTTCTTTTGCGGCCCTTCCGTCACACGCAAGAAAAAAAATTAGGTAGGTTAGCTGCGAGTACAAAAATATATTATGTAGTCTTAATAGGCCTCCGGCTCGTTTAATAAGAAATAGGCGTTGAAAGTAATATATTAGATTCGTATTATCTTATACTCATAATATAAGGTCTGGACTATACTTTGTTTTTAATATTATAAAATTAAACGGATACTTAGTCTCTGAAAGATTTTACTTTTTTAAAGTTACTTCCCTGGCTGCTTCTTAAATAAAACAACATATCAGCAATTTGTGATTCTTTTATGAGACCAACTAAAAGCCTAGCTAATCTAAGGGAGGCTCTTGTTAGTTTCCTGCTAGCACCCCCATAAAAGAATTTTATAGTATAACAAAATAAAAAGGATAAACTAATCATACTATTTTTCTAAACTGTACGTTATATTTAAATTTTGTAACTATTTGTTATCATATTAGGGATTTAATAATACTGAACTAATAACTAATCATAGCGTAATTAATTGGGCTGTACTCTCTTAGAGGCCCTAACGAAAGCAATTTACTATTAGCACTTAATCCCGCTAAATAATATATCATCGGTACCTATAAAGATGAAACAGCTAGATAAAATGGTTATTACCAATTCGTCTCACCTAAAGATAATCCCAGCCCCAATATGTGAAAACACGTTTAACTATAAAAGCCGAATTTTAATTGTTCTGCTTTGACTTAAAAAAAATAAAATTAAATTAGCTTTGTGTTGTGTGACCAACTAATCTTTAAATTAACTTTTAAAAAGCCATCTGCGAATGCCGGTATAACCGTAATATACGAGGAATTTCTCCTTTTTTATCTCATTTATGTTAGAGGCTATACCTCGCCGCGACATAACACAGGAAAAGTTCTAGAGACTTTCTCTCTAAATAAGGTTGTTAATTTTTAATTACCCCAACTTCCATTTAATACAGGTATGAATTTTTATTCCCTGTACTTTTTCAAGTAGGGTCTGACTTATCTTTAAGCATAAAACAAGGGTGGGCTTTAAGTGAAGCTACTCCCTTAACAACCCCATCACCATTTAGTCGATGAACTGCATACTAACTAGGCACTTTGGCTGCGGAAATTGCCCTATGTTCCTTTTGGTGCATCCTATTTGATTTTACTTTACCTCGAAGGGTCATTTCCTGAGCCATGTATTGTTAGCCCCTGATACATTTAGTTAAATGCTTTTAAGGGTCTCTCAGCAGTTTGAATGATGTTTAGCACAAGTTACTTTCCCCTGCTAAGGCCGAGAGTAAATATGCCTTTTACACCTTTTACTTAAAACTTTTTTTATGTGCGTGCTGAAAAACTAAATAATCCTTATACTCTTCTTTATCAGGGTAAAAGCGTGCCCGCCTAATATTATTTAACTAATGTTTGGTAACTTTATTATAATCTATTTAGGTGCTTCATTTATATAAGCACTAATAGGGTTTTATTATAGTAGTAAGTTTAATTTATAATTATCTTTTTTATATAAAAACAATTATCATTTTAAACTTGCTGTGCTTACCCGGGCATTATTAAATAATGTTTCTTTTTCCTTAGCGCAGCGACAGCTACGTTGGAGTTTAATTCCATGCTAAATATCAATACTAATTTCCCACCTTTTAAGTTACGCTAAAGCTACAATACCAAGTTATTTATATATGCGGATCAGTAATCTACATTAAAATAGTAGCAACTTTGCGTATTTGTCTTACTAGTAAAAGGATCTGTAAGTTACTAAAACGTTGAAGCATTTAATACAATTCATACTCCTCAATTTATTTAAATATGCTTAATCTATATATTTCCTTTAATTTTTTGTATTTCTAAGTCTAAGTTTCATACGTAAATATATAATTCACCCTTAATACCTTCTTTTAAAATTTCATTTATCTAGGTGTTATAGTTATACTTCTGTGATTTTAGTTTAAGAATTTAGCTTAATAGTACCCTTTTAGATTTGTATATATTTTAACTATAGAACCATCATCTTACATTTATATATTCAAATACCTTTTTAGCTTATAGTACGATCTTGATTCTAAGCCCTAGCATCCTGTGTACTTAGTTTTCTAATAGTTCATAGATTCAACCTTATTAGTTTAAAAACAAGTAATTTTTATTAAGGAGCGCCCAAAGCTCTATTATTTAAATAACATTCTTAAAAGTTTCCTGCTAGCTACACACCTTAGTAATTAGATAAACTCAATTTTAATCTACCTGATTAGTCATAAACTAACGTCTTAGTTGTCATAACATATTGCGAGATAAAATATAAATAACCTTTAAAGAGGGCACGTAGACAAATTTGATCTAGTTGTCTTAAGTTTAAGTTATCTTCATTATAAATAATCATAAATTTTGAAATCAATCTAGATTACATTTTAAATCATAGATTGATAAGGGAGGTATTTTTCGCTCGAGAGCCGTAAGAATTTATCTTGGACTTTCTGCATATTTAGATTGGAAATTTTCACACAGAAATCGAAATTTATCTCAACGATAGTTTTGTACTTTTTTTTTGTAAAAAAAAATCTAGAAGGCATTAAAATCTAATCGTTCAAATTACATTAAAGTGGCCTTTTTAATTCGAGGGTCTCAGGACCCCGAAGGGGCCTACGGACTCTTTAGCTTCCAAACCCGCTTTTTCTTGCGTTCTGATAACGCACAAAAATATAAGATATTTTTTTAAGTAAACTTATAATATACCAATTTTTACCTCCCCCTTGTAAACCCTTAAATATAGTAATTAAAGAAGCCAGTTTAAATAAAACATCTTTCATACATTATTACATTACTTTAAAAAGGATAGCTGGCGCACAATAGGGGCTTTTTTAGTATTAAGCTTAAATAGCTTTAATTATAACTAACCTATGACCAAATATTAAAAAAAGTTATTATTTTATGACCTACAGCCTATTAGGGACCCAATCTTCTTTGCATACTACCATGAAGTTTCTTTCACTACAAGATTTAATAATGCTACTACCTAGTAAAGGGCGGCACATTTAACATAAATTTCAATAATTTTGAAATAATACTTGTTAAGGTTAAATTCTTTTTGTGTGGGTGGAGAGTAATTTTTTTATAAAGTTAATAATTAACATCGATAATTAAAAATACAATATAGGAGGCGATTTCTGATGTGAGGGGCTCCCATCAAAAAAAAATATAGGCTCCTTGCATTTTCTATTGCATCCTATAGAGCACTTAAAAACAGTATAAAAAGTACATGTGTAGCATAGTTTAAACTTAGGTTGGACAGATTAAACCTTTAGATATTACAGGGAGTTGGCAATACTTCTGGTGAATAGGGTATGCTGCCAGCCCCGCAAAATTAAGCCCAATAATATTAAAATTTAAAGACTTTATTATTATTAGGTACGAGCCTCTTTTGCTCGCCAATACAAATTACTAGGGATACGCTAAGCTAGCGCTATTAAGCAAAGACAGATTCCAGCTTTTGCTTACACTAGACACAAAGGGGCGCTAGGCCCATCTCAGAATCAACTAAGATCGTATATATTAGAAGTATTATACTCTAGCCACTGAGCTAATGAACCTAAAAAATTCTTTGTATCTAAACAAGCATCATGTTTCTTAACCGGCTATCTATTAATCAGGCGAATATAAGAAATTCAACTTTTAAGTTAAAACATTGCTAACTCCGTATTTTTTTTGCTTCATAGAACAGGACGATACTACCCAAGCTAAGTCTATATTTTTTACTTTTGTATGGTAACTTCACAAATAGCGATAGGTTTAGTTGTGTTTGTAATCCCTCATCTAACTACTGTACATCCTGTTTAAATTAGCTTGTAAGTATATCCTGTATTAGAAACCCCCGCTTGTGTTATTTCAAAAGGGATTTCACTTAGCTACTTTTACCCTTCTACTAATTTTTGAAACAATGTATTTAAGAATAATCAAGGCGGCCACTCACACTTTGACATAGATCCTACACTCCATTAAATTCATCCTGAAAACTGCATCCAGGGATATGCTCCTATTCTTCTAGGCATACCTGTTGTAGCATTTTGATTATCGATAATCTCTAAATAACCGATCTTTGCATTTTCACTTGCAGGGATACGAAAAGGGTAGGTAACCTTCTTTTTCAATTTTAGAATAAAAGGTATTTATCTTTATATTCGTTTATCTGGAATCCTATATATTCTTTTAATAGTTATGCTTTAAATGTGAAATCTTGCTACAATAGATACTACCGACCCTTAGCACTTCTTAAGAAAACTGCCTAGCCAGCTATTCCAACATAAACCCCCTTTTTCTTAATTACTAAGATTCATTCAGACTAGTTTGTTACCTGGTTACATAAGTATTATTCCAACTTTTCTATCTTTATTTCATTATTTGCCAATAAATTCCTTAGATTTTTTCACTATTAAACAAGGGATTAAATGTGCCTAGTTTGTTTAGATTTTTGTTCTCTAAAATTAGCAGTGCTTTGTGCGAGAAATTTTTTATACCTTGCTACGCGCAGCTGGTATTCATTATGCATTAAAATAGAAAAATAAAAGTACTTAAAGTCGCTTATCCTTAGTATTTACAGAAAGAAGGTTAACATTTTTACTGAATCAAGATTATAAAAGTCTTTTTAGGACTCGCTTTTTGAGTCTTTAATCCATACTAGATCCACTGCGCCAAGGTTTTAAGATTTATAACAGAGGTTTATATTAAACATTAAATATATTTTGTTATTTACAGAAGTAATATCTTGCTTTTAAAATATGTGTACCTGTATTACCAACTAAACCATTATGAAAAAATAGGCTGCTGGTCTAACAAGAAAAAAAAATAGATAGCTTGCGCTCCCAATACTTCGCAGAAATAGAATTAGGTATAAAGTATTATTCGGACTAAACTAAACAGGAAAGTTTAGAGGCATATTTAGTAAATCCAATTACCGTTAACCACGTATTTACCGTAAACGCATATTTATTTATAAGATAAATACCACCTATTATCTTTTCATATCGGGCCCTTTCCGGCTCATAAAGGTTTCTCTATAAAAGATGTTAAAATAGAAGATGGTTTTCAAATAACAAGTCCAATTGTACAGAACAATAAAATGGTGTTTTAAGCTTAACGTTATTTTAAATTATTATTAGTTTACTGTTTTTTTTGCATATTCTCTAGGACTATGCCGCCTTGCAAGGCATAGGGAATAAAGTAAAAGCTTCAAAAACAAATAGCATCAGTATTTGACTTGTCGGGAGTCAATGTATTTTAAGTTATTGTTAGTAAATGGGTCAAGGCACAGGATACTTTGATAAAATATTTTTTCGTTGCGCAAGCTATCCACTACTTTATGACACTCACCATAAAAGTCATATTATTATTTATAAGACTAATGATAGATAGGGGGGTGAATAAAGTACAAGATGTATTAAACATATCAATATGGTTATTAGGGCACTATTTCTTTTAAACTTTTAGTTGTACAAAACGTATGTCCTCTGAGGATCCTACTTAAAAAATGAGAGAAATTGTGCCATATTGTATTTATGGTTTCCCTGCAAATTGGCTATTTATAACTGCCTGATTTTAAATAAGGGTTCTCAAAGGCATATAGTGTTGTTAAAATTCATACTCAACTATAGATAAAAAGGCCTACTTGTGGAACGCTAAAACAGTTGATTTGAGGGGAAAAAATGTAAAGATTAAACACCTATAATTAAAAGTCAAAATTGTTGTCCTTAGTTAGAATAAGGATCATATTTAGACCTAACATTTTTAGATCAGAAATATCCACCTGCAAACATTGCAAAAATGCGGTCCCATTCTTAAAACGTAGTGAAATGAAAGGTATATTAAGGTACCGTTTAAAATTATATATGTGATTAAATTAATTGACTTTTTGAGTTGCGCTATCCCATGCCTGTAGGATTCAAAAATTAGAAGGCACCCCTACAGGGATGCTAAGAGGGGATATGGCATGCAGGCCTTCCATATCTTTTCTCTACGAATTCTGTAACCTCCCCAGGGTTATGTTTCTGATTGTAAGAGAGATAACCAACACCGTAAAATTGTAATCTTGGTTTTTTAATAACTTGTTGTTTTTGGCTGTATTTTTCTACGTAGTACTGAATTTAATTTAATTAGTTTCAGGGTTTAATTATATAATTGTTTCTCTAAGAATTTATAAATCTACTTTTAATTTCATAGCAGGTAGGGTATGTTATACCTACCAACCGAGCGAGAAATTATAGTTATTTATTAAACTCTGATATATAAACTATTAGTTTACATACAAGTAATTTAGATTACTCTAGGACAAAGACATACTGCAATTCATCTTATAGTGAGAGGAAATCTAAGGGGGTATTTGGTATGACACGTTTAAAGGAGATTACAGTATAAGTAGTAAAGGGTATATCTGAACAAAAATATTGGGACACTTATTCCTTGTTAAAACCCAGGATTAGGACCGTCCAAGGTAAACCCTTACAGGGTCCGGTACCTTTTCAAAATAACTTTTCTATTTTCTCGTCAAATACTTTAAAAAATAATAGCTCACGCACAGACTAGGAGGAATACCCACGTGTAAGAACTAAATTTTGTCTGAACTAATAGTTAATAAACCTTTTGATTCACAGATAGGCCGCCCTGTTAACACCTGAAGCTTCAGATAGTTTTAAACCAATCTAAACTTTAAAGATATTTAGGGTACACTTTATAGGGGTGTAACCTTAAAAAAAAAAAATTTTTTTTTGCTGCATAGCAACGAAGGTTAGCCCCCCTTATTTTTCCTATGCACGCGTTTCCTCTATCCCATATTCCTCAGGATACAGGATAACTTACTTGATTTTATTAGGAGCTTAGGCTTGGTTTTTTTAAGTTATCTTTTATTCTCATTAAGTTTAAATAAAACGCTTTTTTATTACTCATTAGCTCTTTTCCAAAGATATTTTAGATTCATCAGGGAAAAAATTTTTCTTTACCTTTTTTTATATTATTGATTGCTTTGTTAAATTTTTTTCCTGATTTCCTGTTAAGCTCTGTATTTCAAACCTCTACATTTAGTCTAATTGATCTTTAAAGATAAATCTGTTTTTTTCTTAATTATATTTTGCTGTTTTATTTTCTCATAAGGCTAATAGATTGGGTAGGCCGTAGGTTCAGAAGCAATTCAATATTTAAATCATAGTATTGGATTTATCGAAAAAGGTTGTTAATTGTAGTAATTTTTGTGTTTCATCTCCCGAAGCTTTTTTTTTTATTCATTAAAGATTCTTGGCTGTCAAAATAGAGATCCTAAGTATTTTAGGGTTTTTAGAGGGTTATTATTTTTTGAAAAACCTTCTCTTAATTAATTCAATTATTCTTATAAACCTTTTATGACTCCATATCTATATTCACCTTAATGATTTAAATAATTCATTAGGGTAAAAAAACAAGAATACCATTATTGTTTAAGATATATAAATAACATTAGCAATAATAAAATATTTTAAAGGAAAATAAATAAAAATTTAAAGTGAAAATTTTTCTTGGATACTTATTTTTTAAAAATCATGAGTTATAAATAATTCTAATCGAGTAATAATAGAGATAGTCAAACAAATGTGGGGATATAGATAATATAAATACAATAAGCTATCATACTTTACTACTTTATAATGTAATAAATAATTACTACCTAAATGACAAAGCATTTAAGGATTTATTGTTGATTATGTTAAATTACTGATTCCCTGCGTAGAATGCGTGGGGTTGCTTCACTAAGGGTGCTTCGCAAGGATATAAAAATCGCCGGCCACACATATGTTATTATAAATCTAAAAATTCCTTTCCTACGAAGTCGAACGTCGAACCCGTTAATTCATTATTTTACATATTTTTCCCTATGCGAGTGTCCAGAGGTCAAACCAAGGCTTGGCGCCTTACAAAAAAAATTATAAAGCGCAACTAATTTACAAACGTGAGATGGGTTTGAATTATATTATTAAGTCGGCAAGTTTGCAACGCGAAGCAAGACAAACAAATTGACTTTAGGGATATTTTTCCGAAAAAAATAGGACAGCTTGATAAAAGTATTAATAAACTACTGATATTCAGTAATATATCGGTGCAAATGCCCCTTTTTATTGGACTTTATCTTTCATTAGAGCTCGCAGGTGGGAAAACACACAACTTTCTTTGAAAAAAGAAACTCTAGTTCATAAACGATTTTTCGTATGAATTGCTTTCTAACAAAAAAACTGAATAAACTTTTAATTCATAAGTACAAGAATTGAATTTTTATAATCACGGGGATAGATTAAAAAAGTTTATTTTATTAAACTAACTTCTAAAAACTTTTAATCAGGAGTATAATCTTTGTTTACAATTTTAAAATTACCTATTAGCAAACATGTCATGGCTTTAACTGGAATTCGAAATTTAAAGTTATATATCTGAGGATTTTTTATACTATTTTTGTGTAATAATGTTTTACAATAGGGTATAAATCAATTAAAGGTAGTTAGATTGTAAAATTAGTTTATG